>JAKSZP010013514.1:0-89670 GCA_022478985.1 Massospora cicadina
CTAGTCTGTTCCATTCGCAGATAGACTCCCTTATACTTGATTCTGATCTTGAGGAGTTTTTTATGGTCCAATTCGCCTGATCACAATATCTATATAGCCCCATTTGGGCACCCAGTGGTTATTGAAGTTTACTCCTGCTAGCACCTCATCAAGCTCCTAATAAATAGCCTTTATCAGGTCAGACCACTCCTCCTCCACCAGATGCAGGTAGATTCAGATTGCATCCTTTAGATATGACTTAGGCGCTTGGCGGTCTGTGAAGCCTACATAGTTTAATTGGCAAATGTAATTGATATGGCTTCTGGCCCCATTCTTTGTGTTATCATCAGTATGGGCTGCCGCGGCGCTGTACAACTTTGATTTCATGCTAGGCTTTGGTACTTCATGGTGGGGTTTTCCCCTTCATTATCCAGCTTACTAACTCATTGAGGCTAAATCCCTAATTGAGGAACGCTTCTATCTAGTGTATGCTAATACCACGGTGATTAATGCTCCTAGCCATTTGTGCTCCAATTTCAAGGCTTTGCCACTCAAGGGCATCATTTGGCAAAAATCCCAGTTGGTACCATTTGAGGGCAGATCCCAGACCGCACGTTGGGTGCAGGTATTTCTGGAGGGCCTCCAGCATAATTGAACTACGCTGACACCCGTCCCTTACCATAATGCTGTTCCACCTGCCATCTGTGAATATTTGTGCCATGGCGGCTGGAACTCCCACATCATACCACTGAAAAGCTTTGTAGGGGGAAAAACCTTCACCGGCATATAACCAACTACCATCAGCTCTGTGAAGGATTGCTTCCAATCCTGGATGGTTTCAGTTCAGATCCCCGCTTTGAGCTATTCTTGGCCAGGTCCAGGGTCATGACCCCTTTCATTGCTGATGCCGCCTGTGGTGAAATTTTGTGTTCCACCCACAGTTGGGCCAACTCTGGGGTGAACCTGCTGCGTCCCAGTCTGTGGCTTTAGCTAGTGTGGCAGTGTTAAGACAGAGTTTCCATTTCTTGATGGGTAACGGTCAGCCTCAGAGGGTTTCATTGATGGGTTTCATGACTCCTAGATCCGCCCATCTATGAACTTGTCCAATACTGGCTCCCACGTGGAACCAGTACTTCATTTCCAGTGGGGTGAATCCGTTGGCAGACCAGTTAATGGCCTCTTCCAGCGACCAATCCTGGAAGGGTCCCCACTACACTGCCTTCTCCTTCATCCAGCCTGCATTCATTAGGTCAGATGCAGTGGCTGGCAGGATTCAAGTGTATGACAAGTTTAGGGCCTCAGTGGTCTTGAACCCAGCTGCAATTCACGGCAATGCCTCCTCTGGGGAGAAAGTGGTGTTATATCATTCCAGCATGGTGTCAACTGGAATGGTATGTCAGGCCCATTTGAGGGCGGTAAAAATGTTTGGTAAACATTTCGAATAGTCAGATAATTCCGTTGGGATGAGTCCTGAGCTCCCAATGGCTTGGGCAAATCTCGCTTTTTTTCAGCCTTATTGTATTCCATTGCATTAAGGAGGTCAATACTAGCTTCCATCAAAGCCTTTGCATCCACTGGCTTTAAAGCTTCTCAAACTGCAGCTTTGATCACTTTATGCTCTAGGGAGAGTTTCATCCATTCAAGGGCATCTTCAATTCAGATCCATGATGCCTTGAAGAGCATCACCATCTAAAGCGATATTTGGGCGTTGAGCCATTGGTTGGCTACCCAGGCAGAAAACTTGTGTTTATGCCAAATGGCTGCAATAGTCAGCATAATGTTTTTGGAGATCCATTGTGTTGCCATTGAGTATGGGAACTGTAGGGTCTTCCATTGCAGGATTTTGCATGAAGACACTCCAAGGTGGGCTAACATGTCCTTCTGGATGGGGGTGTACTTCACCAGGGCTCTGGTCATTGACTTGACTGCTGTCAGGGTTTCAGCCCTTCCATTAGTATTTTAACTTTTTTTGATGAACCTTTGTAGGTGTATGATCCTTCAGATTCGGTGCCCAATACTTCTTCATCTCCAACAAGGATCATCCTCAATGGTTTGCTTAATTCACCAATTAATTCTAGGCTGATTTTGCCCCCAATGTCAACTTAGTTTGTCAGGGATTGTGCCCAATGTTTCATCAGGGATTATGCCTGACAGATTACTCTGATTCATTGATTAGTTCTGGGCAGATTCTGCCCCCGCTGTCAACTTGGATTTGTCAAAGATTGCATCTGATGGTTCCTTGGGGATTATGCCTGACAGTTTGCTTAGTTTGCTTGTTCAATTATGGTCAGGGACCATTCTCCCCCCTGACTGGTCATTATCATGACTGGTCTCTGACATTCTTTTCAGGCGATTGTTTTGAGAATTTTCAGATATTTTCTCCATCTCATTTGTGAACATTTTTTGTTATTGTCCAGATGAACTGGGCTCTTGGCTTCTGCTGGTCAAATCAGATTTGGTATACAATCTGACCAAAACTTCATCAGGGTTTTTTTGTTTTTCAAAAAAGCTTTTTACCCTTGCAAGGCCCTGATCCCCTCATCTATTTGAGGTTTGGTGGGGGGATATCCCTGACACCACTGTTCTCAGCATTGCTTTGTGCTCCCCAAGGTCAGTGTCAATTGTCTGGTTTTTGGAGGAAACTGGTCCTGGGTAGTTGGTTGCTTTTGCCATGCTTGTCGCTGTGTTTTCATGATTTTTAGTTGAGTTCTATTGTTTTTTGGTCATTTGTGTCACCAATTTGTTATTATGGCCTTTGCTGATGGGAAGTCATCCATACAGTGCATCCATCTTGGTGTACTTCATAATTAAGGTCATATTTGGCACAAGCAGCCATCCATTTCTTTGTGCTTTGCACAGATTGGTGGAAAGACCTATTTAAACTAAGGGTTATGGCCGTGGTGTACTGCTCTATAGGTGCAATATTCTGCAGGCAGGTGAATGTTCTCTCTGGACTTGTATTAATCAATTTTAAATTATAAAAGTGAGCTTTTCAATAGAGAAAAAAGCTGAGAGACACCTGCCAGGCTAACCACCCTTCACACTTACTTTTATTATTCTAAATAAAGGTGATTATTCCAGATTTGAACAACCAACCTTTTTAATTGACTTTGAAAAAGAAGGAGGTTCTCAATTTGACCTGTATATTTTTTGTTTTTTTTTCTGTTTGTTCACACATAACTCTGAAAATACAGGACTATCTTATGTGCCTAAAGTTTTTAAATAAAGAGGATGCTCTAATTAGGTTTCAATTTACTTTTAAGTATCAGTTCAGTATCTGACCATTAATTTAGTAAGTATATCAAAATGGGCTCAGAAGCGATAGATTTCAATTGTGTTTTAGTTCATTGCTGGATAAACTTTATTCTGGCATTGGTGAAGCAATAGCTTCAGAATACGTTTAGCATATGTCCTTTGACTGAGGATATATTCAAAGTCCAGGCAAGTATGAGAACATAGCGGGATGAGCTTAAATCATTATAGTTGGCTATTTTTTTGCATAATTTGACAAATAAAATCAACTAAACGTGATAAACTGAATTAACTTAGATGGCAAACAGTAAATTTAGCATAGATTGGCCAATAAAATTACTTAAATTCAATAAAATGAATTACTGTAGATGGCAATCAGTAAATTTAGCATACATTGACTAATAAAATCACCAAAATTTCTTAAAGTGAATTATTGTAAATGTAAATTAGTAAATTTATAATGGATTGATCAATAAAATTAGCTAATTATAATAAAATAAATTACTGTATATGACAATAGTAACTTTAGCATAAATTGTTCAATAAAATCATCTAAATTCAAAACATGAATTATTATAGATGTTGATCAGTAAAGTTAACATAATTTAACCGATAATCAACTAAATTTAAAACATGAATTATTGTAGATGGTGATCATTAAAGTTAGCATAATTGGACTGTTGGGATTTTCCCTGGTTTAGGTGAAAGCCTTGTCCAGGGGAATGGTTGATACCTCCATTGAGGGGCACAAACCCCAAATGGCTCAATGGGTTTAAAATGGGGTTTGAATCTACATTATCAGCTGGTATATTGAATTTGGGGTTTTACTTGCATTTTTCAAATTAAGAAAATATTTACCTCCCCAGTTACTGAAGTTACATCCTCATTTCCTGAGTCATGTGAAGCAGGGTTTCCATTGATCCAGTCACAAGGGCAGCGAGATCTGAGTAAGGTTCAAAATGGTGGTCAATCCAGAAGACCAGGAGAGATCCTGAATGGATGGAGCCACTACAATCCATGAGGCACCATGTCCCCATGCACCCAATAAAAACCCATGCATTTTAGTCTAATAAAGTACTTTTTCAATAGGATATAATTTTATTTTATTTATTTAAGTTTTAATTTATTCTAATGAACAAAGTCTCATCCAACCTTGCGCCTAAAGCCACCCCTGTCCTCTCAACTGACCATAGCCTCCTGCAGTCAGCCACCATATTGGGTTTACAGCATTAAATCAGCGAGCACATCTGGCAGAAACCTGATATCTGGTGCTCACTACAGGGGGGCTTTCAAGGCGCACCCTGAAGAGTTACTCTCAACCTTGGGCAAAAACTAACCTACAGCGAGCACTCTGGACGCTGATCTTCTGACCTACCTTCTCTCTGGAACGGCCAAGACCCAGTACCAGTGGTGACTGACTTTCCAAAGAAATTCTTTGAGTGTGTCCCAGAAGACTTCATGCACTTCTGAACTCCCAGTCAGTTGAAACCTTTTCTTGACCTGTTAAGTATGCCTGAATAAATTGAAAAAGATGTTATTGAGAAAAATGCCAGCATCATAAAAAAAAAGATTAATGAAGGCAATATTTTATTACAGGGATCAAGCATCACGTTTCAAAAGGATGTGGTATGCTAGGAGAGAAGAATCCTTTGAAGATATTACCTAGTGGAATGACTATTGGACGCTAGGACCTGTCTACTGTGATGAGAGAAAAATGTTCAAAAATCTTTTGGCTTTAAACAAAATCAAAAAGAAATTGGCCAAGCTACAACACATCCTCCAGTTAAAAAAGAAGATCAAAATAGTCCAAGTGCTCAAATTTTAACAAAAACAATTAATTTTAATAATAACACTAATATATATTTAGGTAATAAAAAGTAAAATCCTCCTCTCAATATCATTTCCCACTCTGCTGCTTCAGAATAGAAAGTGGAAAAAAACTCATAGCCAATTTGAACCCAAAAGTGCCAAACGACAAATTAAATGTGACCAGCAAGCATCAACAACACCAAATTGATAAAAATTGGGACAAGTCAAAAACCAGCTTCCAATCTTGATGAAGGCGGCAAACTTCAGGAATTGTATGGAAGCCTCAAAAACAATCAGTGTGACGATGTGCTAAAAGCGCCAGACAAAATACCTGGGACTTACTTTTGTACCATTTGAGGTAAGCTTGATGACTCCTTTCCAGAAAATCTAATGCTTTTCAACTTTGATGGCTCCCCTCCCGAGATCTGGCCATATATTACTAAAACAAAATAATAAGATTACCTGGTTCAGCTCTCAGATTGGGATAGCACCAATCCTGACAAAAACGAGGGTCCTGAAAAAGTGAAGCTTGAGGAACTGGCTGACATTACCTCTGCTACTAATGGAACCTTTTGGCCCACTTTCAATTTACCTCTCAAACTTTATTGCACAGGTTGCTTTCAGTTACAAGTGAGATTTTCTCACCCCAATCCCGAGGCAGTGGCTTGGAATCTCTTGAAATGGCCTCCCTGTCAAAAGTTTTGAGGGGAAACACTGTACAGTTGTTTGGTTGTCTTCAAAACTTGCAGGGTCGCTCGTCTACGCAGCTCACTGACAATGACATTCCTCTGAACTTTACCTGAATCTATTGGCGGATAAGGTGATCAAAAGATGCCTGGTTTGGGTGGCAAACAAGTTGAGCCAAAAGCTTAAAGAGGCTGAGACCAGCCTGTCCAAGATGGCGCAGGAGGCGTACAAAAGGATAATGCAGTTGGAGGAGGAGTTGAAGGCCTCCAAGTTAGAAATTATTCAGGAACGGAGGCTGCTGTTTGGCCTGCAGTTGGAGATCTGGGACAAGAACGACCAGATCAAAATGCTCAAGATTGACAACTCACAGCTTAGGCTGGAGTTATCTGACCTCAAGGAGATTTACCTCAAAAACAGAAGGCAGCTCAAAGCCAGCCACCTCAAAAGACTAGATTGCTCAGCCAGCAGCAGATCACAGATTGAGGAGCTTGAAACCACCTTTTAGAAAGAACAATCTTAGTGTTTAGCCACAGAGGCTTACCTCCAAGAGCATGCCACGCTCAACCGTTGGGGCAACGAATTCTACTGGCAAGATCCCAGCGTTGCCCCAATCTGCAGCACCCTCATTGTCTATGGCTTTACCATTGACGATATTGGGGTGGCCTCATTCTACAGCACCGGCATAACTGACCTGGTCTGCATCAAGCCTGAGGCTCTGTACGCCCCTGAACTTGAGTCCTCCGTCTACCTTAACCCTCAGGCCACAACTTGCTCCCCTAGGACAAGGCTTGGAGGGGGCTCTGTTGGGATTCTTCCTGGTTTAGATGAAAGCCTTGTCCAAGAGAATGGTTGATACCTCCATTTGAGGGGCACAAATCCCAAATGGCTCAATAGGTTTGAGAATGGAGTTCAAATTTATAATATCAGCTGATATATCAAATTTAGGGTTTTACTTGAATTACATCAAATTAGGGAAATATTTACCTCCCCAGTTCCTGAGTTTACATCCCCATTTCCTGAGTCATGTGAAGCGGGGTTTCTATTGATCTGATCATGAAGGCGGCGAGATCCAAGTAAGGTTCAAAACGGTGGTCAATCCAGAAGACCAGGAGGGATCCTGAATGGATGGAGCCATGATGATCCTTGAGACACCATGTCCCACGCACCCTATAAAGAACCCATACATGTTATTCTAATAAAGCACTTTTTCAATATGATATAATTTTATCTTATTTTATTTAAATTTTAATTTATTCTGTGGACAAAGTCTCATCCAACCTTGCGCCTAAAGCCACCCCTGTCCTCTCAGCTGACCGTAGCCTCCTGCAGTCAGCCACCATATTCAGTTTCCCAGCATTAGCACCAGCTAGCGCATCTGGCAGAAACAAATAAGGGTTATGCGCGGTTGCCTACATTGATAATATTCTGGTGTTTTCCCCTGTTCATGTGTCCCATGCAGTACACATTTGGCAAGTGTAAAGAGGTTAAAGGCAGCTGACCTCACGCTGAAAAATCAGTAAATGTGAATTCTTCAAGTCCCAGGATACCTTTCTTGGCAACATCATGTTTGACCAATGACACATGATAACTCCAGACAAGGTGAAGGTGATTTGTGAGTGGCCCACCCCCACCTCAGTCAAGGAATTGAGGAGTTTTTTGGGGACATGTACATTCCTTAAGAAATTCACGCCCAATGTTTCTGAGGTGGTGAAACCCCTGTATAAGGCGAGTGGAGCTAAAGTGCTCCAGTGGTCCCCCATTTGCAGGATGCCTTCCAAGCAGTAAAGTGCACCCTGTTGTCCAAGTCCATCCTTCACCATGTAGATCCCAAAAAGGAGTTTATTGTGTCTACTGATGCCTCCAACTTTGCCATAGCGGTGGCCCTATTACAAGTAAGTTAATATGGAATAGAGCATCCAGTGAGCTATTTTGTTCTTGAAAAAAGTCTCTACCTGAGTTAAACTACAATGGTTATGACAAAGAGTTATTTCAGTGGTTGAGGCGCTAACTTATTGGCATCATCACTTGCATGGCTCATCCCAACCATTCCGTGTGTGTACAGATCATTGTGCCTTGTTGTACTACCGCGCACCTCATGTCTTGACCCCACGGCAAACCCCCTGGAATGAAGCCCTAGCCTAATTTGTGTTTTCCTATGAGTTTGATAAAGGCAAGGATAATGGTTTGGCGGACGCTTTAAGTTGCAACCATGCACTAGCTCCTGATCCTAAGAAGGTAGAGGTGCATAATACCCATTTGATAATTCTGCCAAGTAAGACTGTGTCTCAACTTCCATTTCCCTTAACCCACAGGCCAGCGCTCACTCCTCTGGAAAATGTGTAAGAATATGGTATGTTCTGAAAGGTAGTCCTTTCTCAGCCTCTGTCCACCAAATATACTATGTTTTTTGCCAAGAGCTCATTGAATCATGAGGACATTACCAGAGGTTACCAAGTGAAGGATGAGATGGTGTGGTTTCAGGAACGCCTATGGTTCTCACCAGACCACTTCACCTGGAAATCATCTGGGACCATCTTGACAGAATCACAGTTAATTTCCTGAGAAGCTAAAGACTCTGGAGCTAAATCGCTGCACTTTCAATTGGAAAGGATTAGCTGCGCATGTGGCCAACTATTGTAAAGAGTGCTTAGTCTGCAACCAAATGAAACCAAATCGCCAGCCACTAGTGTGGTTATTAGTACCATTTCAAAAGGCTGAAGGCTTTGGACATCTTAATGGGTGGATTTTATTTGTGGAAATGCATGTATTTGATGCTATGATGCCATCATGGTAGCGGTGGACTGGTTCACAAAGTTTACTCACTTTATTCCCTGAAGAACTACAATAACCACGGCTGAATTGCTAGGCTAGGCTCTTCATCACCCATGTGTTTGCGCTTAATGGGGTCACCCAAGAAATAATTAGCGATTGGGGGCCCCATTTTACTTCTGTCTTTTAGAAAGGTTGTGTAAGACTCTTTATATTAGCCCCTGCCGTTCAACTGCCTAGCACCCACAATCAGATGGGCAGACTGAGCGAATGATCCAGTTCTTGGAACAGTTTCTGTGGTGTTACCTGGTGAAGATCATTCAGATTGGTTTTCTACCTCCCCATGGCCCAATTCAGTTATAAAAACGCCCAACATGCATCAATTAATTGTTCCCCTTCTTCGCCAACTATGGATTCAACCCCACCTTCAACGTGGAGCCCAGTTGCGGATCTAAGGTGGAAACGGTGGTGGACTTTTCAAAAATGATTAAGAAAGTACACCAGGGTGTGAGCATGAATTTAAATGCGGCCATGCAAGCTTACAAAGAGAACACTGATGTTAATTGATGAGTTGGTCCAGTGTACAAGGAAGGAGATCTCGTTATTCTGGATGCTAAGAACATCCCAATCAAACAAACGTGCAAAAAACTGGTACTGAAGAGGATTTGGACTTACTACAACGTCAGAAAGATGTGCCACATCTCATACTAGTTGGAATTTCCCCCCTCTTTCTGAATCTTCTTAATCTTCCATTAAAGTAAGTTTAAATTGTTTTTGGTCCACCAGATACTCAAGAGACTTATCTCGTGGATGAGGCCCATAGCTGGAAGTGGATAAAATCATAGCCTCACACTAAGTAAGAAGAAGGCTGGATTACCTTGTATCCTGGAAGGGATTTGATGCAACTGAGATTAGTTAGGTACTAGTGCGCAACTTCACCCATGCTAAAGATCTGATTAAAGTTTTTTATGAGCATTTCTTGCAGGCTGCCAGACCTCAGTCTATGCAAACCATCGCTGCTATGAAGTTGGCCCCAGCCTACAAGAACTTTTCTCTGGTGAAAGCCTCTGGAGGGTGTGGAGCCCCAAAAGGGTGATAGGGTAATGTCATGGCCAAATGACATAATTGAGGGAACTGACTGTAAGGATCAAGCTGGTCATCAGGAGGCCAAAAAGGTGAAATTGGCAAGCCTTCCTGACCCCAAACTTACCCTGGACCAACGCTGGGGTAAGTCAAGATATGCTTAGGTTGGTCCTTGGGATGTGCGTGAGGTTCAGTCCTGAGTTACAGCAGGAGCATTGGAACGCACCAGCTATATGATTACCAATGATGGTTTGCTTTAGTTACTCAGTGAAAGGGTTTTTGAAACCCATTCAATTTTCGCAATTTCCAACTTGGGTTGGCCTTGCCTTCAATCAATAACTCAAGTTCATTCAATCTCTTGTTATAATAACCTGGCTGATGGAAGTGTGCACTTTTTGGTGCACCTCAGCTTAGCACCACTTCTACTGATCAGTTATTCTCCCACCATTGTTTAAGTATAAGTTCTTAAGCCAACCTTCCTCTCTGGTCATCTTCCTTCTAATAAAAATCCCGTTAATTTACGTTTTTTATATGCTATATTAGGAAAACCTGTGCGTGGACCTCTTTGGAAAGGTTCTTTACAACATCAGCCATTTTATTTTGCACTAAATTAAATATCACTTCTGGTGCACCACTGGGATGTCCTGGTCCCCTCCAGACCGAGGCACCCAAGCCCTCCAGCCCAGATCACCTCAAGGATATGGACTTCTCTTTGGGTTCCACCCAGGTCTTGTTGTTTGTTCTATATTATTAATACATAACGCGTTGAACACCCTTTCCCTATGTTGCTTTAGCTCCAGCACCCTCTGCGGGGCTGTTATCTCTATAATGCTGACGACTAGTTCCCTGGCGTTGTGGCTGAGTATTGTGCACCACATTGCCGAGAACTGAAGAGTTATAGACATTCTCCTGACACAGAGCAGAACTGGGCTATTTATGACATGGAGCTGGCGGTGTATCATGAGCGCTAACCCATTGGTGGTACCTCCTGCAGGGCGCTATACATGAGGTGACAGTGCGGATGGACCATCAAGCCCTCATGTATGTTTGCAAACTGCAGAAGTTGGAACACTGTCAAGCCCGGACATACCATGACACATGCAATTTTAACTTTAAGTACACATTTGTAAAGGGGTTGCTGAACGTTCTACCTGATTTCCTGAGCCGTAGCCCCACCTTATGTTCTACAGAGGCGGAGGAGCAAGAGCTCACCACAGCGATCTGCCAACTAAACTATTATTCATCGCCCCACCTGAAATTTTGGCAGCAAATCTGGACCTGACTGCCCCTCTCTGCTCAAGTTATGGCCCACCAGATGGCTTGTCCTGAAGGCTTGGAGTTGTTGATGCAGCTTGCAGATCCGGTGCACAAGCGTTCCCATTACTTAGTGAGTGCAGAAGGAATTTTTTTGTGGTCTCAGTTGTGTGTATCTCCTCAGTTTTGCATTGAAGTGATCTAAGCTAACACAATCCCCTGGCAGTTGGTCACACCAGAGTGAAAAAGTGTCTTGACTTGGTAAAGTGTAAATACAATTGGCCTGGGATCTCACAAGACATCCCCACATGGATAGCAAGCTATGTTACCTGCGCATGAACAAAATCAGACCTCTATGTGTGAAACAGCCTTCTATACCTGCTGAAACAGGCTTAGGGATCATGGAATTTGGTTTCCATCAAATTTATAGTTGTGCTCCCTAACTCAAATGGCCACAATACAATAATGGTCATTGTATATTGGTTTACCAAATTCATTCTGTATATCCCCTGCTCAACCTCTATCACCTCTAAGGAGACTGCTCATCTTTTCTTATGCCACATATTTTCTATGTTTGGCTTATCTTAGGAGATTGTGGCCTATAAGGGTCCAAAGTTCACGCACGCTTTTGGATGGCCCTTCTAGCCATCTTGTAAATTTAATAATGTCAGTCACAGCGTACCAACCTAATTGGATGGTCATAAGGAATGGGGTAATCAAATCCTGGAGCAATACCTCTAGTGTTAAGCCAGTGCTGCGCAAGACACCTGGGCGGATGATCTTCCGTTAACTCAGTTCATCTACAATAAAACCTCACATGCCTCCATGGGGGTTTCTCCATATAAAGCGATGTTAAGGTACAACCCTTCATTTTCTTCTGGTCCCCGTCTTTGTCCTGAAGTTCCCTTGGCAATGGAGCATGCTTAACAGATCTGGGACACTCAGTCCCTGGTCCATGAGCACCCCTACCAAAGTAATTTCTGACTATAAGCGATTTGTTGAATAAAAATGCTTCCCTACCACAACTTTCAGTTGGGTTTGCAGATAATTCTTGACACCCGCCATCTGCACATCAAGGCCCCCTTGCAGAAGTTCATGAGTAAGTGGTCAGGACCCCATGAAGTTGGTAAGATCTAGAAATGATTCATTCCGCTTGGTGCTCCCCACTGAAAACAGCATCCAGTTTTCCATAACTCATATCTGTTCCCCTTTTCTGGCGTTCCACCTGCTGACCCTGAACCAATCATTTTGGAGACAGTCAAGTCTGAGATGGAAGCAATTTTGGCATCATGCCAATACCACCTCTCATTTCAGTATCTGGTAGCTTGGAAGGGCTTCCCATCCTATAAAAATATCTGGGTCAGTCCTTGCAATTGCACCAACTGTTATGAGATGGTGGAAGCATTCCATGTGGTGCACCAGAAGCTCCTCATCCTTCTCCTAAGATTGCTTTAATCATGGCCATCAAACTCCCCAAGGCCTGCAAGAATTTTGCATTGTCTCAGTTCCCTGATGGCAGTGCTCCACCCCTTCCTCAAGGGAATGGTAATGTAAGTCTGTGGTAGGAACATCTCCATTTGAATTGGGACAAATTCCTGTTCTGCTCAAACAAGGGGTGGAAGCTGGCACCCAAACCCCTCATCTCCCAGATGTGATGGATGGGGTCTCTGAAAACTTCCACAAAGAAGTTAGGCAGGAGTGCCCAAGTGAGGGCCCACAGGCAGGATAGCCCTGCAGTTGAGAGATCCTTAATCTGACTATGCGGAAACCACTTTACCACAAAGGTTTGGACCACAGTTAGGACAATGCTGGCGCCCAGGAGGAGGGTCTGACCCCCTGAGAGGGCGTACAGGGACTGAATGGCCCTGTCAAAGTCTGAACTGCTGTCCATGTGGTGGTTTCAGGGTTTTCTTAATAAAGTGATTTTCAAATGCGCAAAACTAATTTTAGAATTTATTAAGTTTTATTTAGGTTTATAGAAGATGAAACTGCTCTAAACAGTTTTGCCTGCTCAGCTTTATACTGAGCTTATTGGGAAAGAGCAGGTCCTGTTCCCACGAATTCCGTGTGCATCTTCCCAGTGGTGGGCCCTATTTGAGAATCTAGACCCTCAATTTTGGCGTCAAGGCCCATTCTCAAACTCGGGCTGGGTACCCTCAGGGTTGCAGAAACTTTTCCACATTCATTATTTGGCTTTTAATTGCTCTCAAAGCCCAGGCCATTCCCCTCACCCATATTCCCTGATATTGGTTCATTGCCTCTTTTGGGAATATTTTGTTTGGCGGCATCTGGTTGGCCAGAGCACCATTTGCAAGGATTTTCATCCTTGTTGATACTCCCAAATGTAACAGATTTGGCCTCCGATTGGTTGGAAATTTGCATCCAAGGGTCCAATCCCTCATCGCCACATTTAGTAAATTGGATTTGGCAGCATCTGGTTGGCCAGAGCGCCATTTCTGAGGCTTCCCTTCCCCATCAGCCTTTCAATTCAATATTGCTTCCAATTTCAAGGTATCTGATTAATCAGATTGCCATTTATTATAATTGGAGCAGTTGAGCCCCTCTCCCCTGGCCCCGACTATCGCCCTAGGGAAGATTAGGGCTATGTGGTGGTCAGGCAACGCCTTGACCGTTTTGCAGTGCCCCTCCAAGCGTTATCCTCCACCAAGCTGGTGGAAAATAATAGGAGGGTTTTCCAGGAGGTGGCAAAATTACACAAAATACCCCAAACCTACCAAGTCCTGTCATTGTGTCCATGCCACACCTGTCCTCAACTGATATAGGGGGTTAACCCCTTCCTCGTCAACTGGGTCCAGCCTTATGTGTCCTGGCCCTGAGCGCTAACTGCCACCCACCCAAAATGTTGCTGCTATTGCAAAACTCATACACTTAATGAAAAAATTAAATTCAAGTACTGAGCCTGAAACAACTTTTGCTAAGCAGTCTGGACCCAAATTAATTGCAAATTAGGTCTGTCAACCCAATTTTCTGGATGGTTGTAAGTTTATTCCTGATGGCAGCTGTGCATGCAACACAATTTCCCCATTGATCTTATAAGCAGCAATCCCTGACAGGTACCGCTGTCACTCCATTTTCTTAATTTTCCACCCTTTTGTTTAAAATAAAGATTATAAACCCAAAAATTTTGGCCATATGAATTTATTAGAAAACAACCAAAAAGTGTGATGATCCCCAATCTGAGAACCCATTGGTTGGTCTCTTGGATAGTCTTTTCATATTCAACATGTCAATTTTGACAGCTGTGCCTGTAGCATTATGGTTTGGGTTCTGGATGGTAACTTATATGGAGTTCCAGGTCAGTCTTATTGTTATAGCATGCTCCATGACAACTCCAATAATTGCATTTTAAAAAGTTGATGATCGTCATTACAAAAGCTCTATTGAATCCTGAATGAGATAATTTTTGACTTTAAATGTCATTTGACTATTTTAAATAAAAGATCATTTTATTGTTAAACCTATTGACTATTTGTATATTAGTTTAGCTTACTGCATAGATTTTCCATACAGTAAGCTGGAAAGTTGGACCTGCCAAATATTGACCTGTGCATACAGTTTGAAGAAGAAATTGTGATACAGGGGTGTTTACTATAGCCTGTCTAACAACTTTGGCTCAGCAACCATTAGAAGGTGGTGCCCATCAAAATCATATCTAATGGACAGCTCTTTTACCTTACTATTATATATAGTTAATTAGATCTAAGATGAAAAAAATCTCATGAATGAATTATTATAGAGTAATTATGGTAAAAGATATTATAAATAACAATTTATCATGAAAACTATAATCTAAATTTATTCAAGGTATGCCAATCATGGGATGGACATTACCAAAACAGAAACTTCTAAACAAAACAAACTGAAAACATGAGCCAACTTCCCTAAATGAGTATTGGGACATACAAAAAAAGAAAAAACAATCTACCAGGTGTCACAGTGGCAAGCTGCTTGTCCCACCATGGTAGAGGGGAAGGGAGATCAGGAAGATCATCAGGTTCATTATTAAAGAAGTGGATCAATGCAGATAACAAAGGGGTTGGGGTGTCTGCAGGGTGAGGGTCAAGAAAAGCAGATACTTGTTGGAATTGATAATTTAGGCCTGGAGTATAGCCTTATGAGTTTGGCAACATGTTGTTCAGTTTGGATGCAGGCATCAAGAAGCTGGGCTAATTTTATAATGTTAGCTCTGGTAATACATATAGATGGGAAAATTATGCCAGTTCAGAACATGCTTGACAGTGGTGGTGGCAGTTTCTATGAGGCGTTTGATTTCATATTTTGCAACAGCAGGGAAATTGGGGGGAACTGTAAGTCTTGGGGAACGTCCTTTGGCTCTCAATTGGGCCATCTTCCCGTTCATGAATAAAAAGACACCAAAGAGGATGGTGGTATCTCTCATCACTCAGGGCGACTTCACTCACATAGTAGATGAGCGATGGGTAACAGCTCGTCCGCTTCAGATCCCACCTCCAATACCCACACTTATCTTGGCAGAACTGTTGTGGGAAATTAGTGAAATCTGTGCTGAGATTACTGAATTGAAATCGGTTAGATCTAATTTAGCCAGCAATCTGGATGATGCCCAAAATTTGAATGACTGTAAAAGCATGAAGAATGAGATATCAGCCAGATCACCTGATGGTTCCAAATTTAATTTTCAGACCAGTTGAACAAATATTGGGCGCTATCAATGAGGGTTTGAAGCCCTTGAATAGTAATTTGGGCGTTGCGCCTGATGTGCTGCTGTTGACCAAACAAACAGTTAAATGACCGAGCATGGTCAGGTTGGCCATCCCAAACCTGTTCCTAACCAAATGGACTCATCCCTATAAGGGATGGCCTTGGGGATTCCCGTCACCTGTCAGGCCAAACGCCATTGTGCTAATTGTCAGAAACGTAGTTGAGCCCTGGTTCGGATGTTTGAGGTTGAACTGACAGAGACTCATCCCGCCACAAAAATTTGCAATGTCAGTTCCCAAAGAATAAACCCCCCCATTCCCAAACAATGCGCCAGTCAGGCCAAATTTGTTGGGTCCCAACCCCATCCTGTCACTACCCAATTGACCACTATTTAATCAGTTGCATGGCACTGAGAAAATTGTTGGTCAATTTTCTTACTTTCCTTTTCCAATAAATTTTTTCCAAAAAAAATCAAATTTTCTTTATTTTCTGTTCTAACCGCATCCCAGATGGAATTTCCCTGGTGGCCCATCACCCCACACTCTGGGTGGGCTTTGCCAATTGTTTTGGTCACCATGGTTCCCTCTATTGGTGATTGGGACCAGTGAGTCTGACACTTTTGGTCTTACAACCCCGCTCTTATGAATTTCCAACAACAATACATGGGGATTTTATGGCCCTATGTACAACAATGGATAGAGAGAACCCATCTCCCTATCATCCCTGATGAGTTGGCCTCCCAAAACAAAAATCTCATCGAGACTGTCCCAGTAATCCCACCTCCTACAGTTAGAACCACTGAGTTGGGAATGGGTTCAGTGTGGTTTGCCGTTGGGACACTCCTTACCCTGTTGTTACACCACCACTTTGTGGTATCACATTTCCCAGCTCCATATCAAGTTGTACAGTTGGCAATGCCTCTGGCATTCTGGCTTGCTTTTTGGGTGTTCACACATCCTGACTGGCAGGCTGGTCTAAACTTCTTCTGCCGTTTCCATGACAGAAACATGGTGATATGCAGCCTTTCTTTAAATTCAGTGATAGATTTTAATATGGCTTCACAGAGATGGCAATTTTCAGGTGAGGCCACTGCAGCCTTGGCAATCTGGTGGTCAATTTGGAAAGGGGTAGCATTTAGTTTGGGGACATATTGGTTGGGCAGGGCTTGGGCATCAAATTCTGAATTCAGATAGGGGTCTAAATCAATTAGAAGTTCTGGGGGTTGTAATGGATCAGGAGCACCTGATCCATACATTGCTTCAGATAAGGTGTTGTTCAATCCAAACATGGCCCTGATCCAGAAAGCATCAAACCCAGGAAAGTCAGAATTGGGAAAATTCACCATCCCAAACCTGAATTGCATCCATGAAATGACATCAGGCTTACATGTGGCGTGAATGGTGATCTGGTGGGATGGGGAATCTTTGCAAATGATGTGTTGGTCAGTGCTCAAAGAGCTTAACTGAGGAGATGCTTATTCCATACTAGCAGGGCACTATCTGTAATGGATTGGGACCAGCTGGATCTGCACATCAACCTCAAAAATATTGGTTCAAATTTTTGCATGAATTCAGAGGTCAGATTTTGGAAGTCAGACCATTCATGAGAACCACTCATAATGGAAGTCATAAGTAAGAATTTGGGGATTTGAGAACGAGGATTGATCCAGCATATCAAATGCCCAGTGTCTCAACTCCTCCAAGTTATTGTTATGTGGTACTTGAGACTTGCATATGCAAAAGTTTGGATATTGCTTGAGAGCTTAATTTAGGGTCTTAATATATTAAACTCTCAAAAAATGCTTCAAAATGAGAAAATGGCAACTGCAAATACAGTTCAATTTTCTCAATCAGAAAAAAACACAATAAAAGTTTAAGTTCACTTGCTTTAAAAACAAGTTTATATATAAGAAATTTGATAAAGAATAACCCAAACCATGAGCTCTGCAAGTGAGCTAGGCTAAGCTTTGGCCTTGTTCATGGCGCTATCTTGGGGACAGGCCTTACTGCTCACTTGCGGTATCAATGCAACTCTAGTCCACAAATGCGTAGGTAATTTGGGGAATGGCACGCGGGTGAGAGGGTGGTTCTCCACAGGACTGTCATGTGGTCAGTAACATGGCTGGTGCTGCCCAACTCATTTGTTACATATTGGCAAGAACCTGTGCGTTACACTATTTAGGGGAGGATGTCACAGCGTTGAAGGGCAGTTGCATCTTCTACAAGGAAAAAAGAAAATTGAATAAAGGAAACTCTCTTGCTAAAAAGAAACATTATTTTATTTAAAATATTATAAAAGGATCATATTGGAAATATGAGCTCAGCCAGTGAGCTCAGTGTGGCGTTGGTATCATTCTCAGCCCTTTCCTGGTCCCAGACTCTGCTGTTGATGTGCAGCATCATGGGAACAGTGGTACAAGAATACATGACAATGATGAGGCATGGCAGTTGGGTTCAGGGATGGGCTTTTGCAGGCCTATTCCTAGTATGGTCAGTAACATGGCTCTTACTGCCCAATTTGTTCTTTGCATATTGACGCAAACCTGCCTGTTACATTAGACACAACCTAAACACTATTTGTTAGTTTTTTGGGGGCCCCAAGAAGAGGTGGTGGCTCCAGGAGGGAGGAATGGTATTGCCATGTGTTGATGGTGGTGATGATAAGCTTCTCATTAACTTTTGTAATAAAGGGGGTGGTTTGAGTATGTGGTGCAAGACCCATAAAGATGGGGGAATGCCAGGGAGGTTTTACATCTCCAAAAGGTCGGGCTGCTTTGCCTATAGAAGCTTTTGAGAAGATCCACCAAGTGGTGTCGCAGATCCATTTTCAGGTGTGGTTGGCTCAAGCAACGGGTGAGGAGACCCCCTTCTCATTGCAGATTGCACAAATTGTGGAGGCACTACCCCGGATCTGGACAGGTGGGTGCAAGAGTTGATTGAGGAGCAAGGTCACCTCCCAGGATCCATGGATGAGTGTGTCAATTGGATCGACCAGGCTGCCTGCCCAAATGAAGTGCAGAATGGACCATGGTCAGCTTTGCTGATGGTATGTCAGGGCTGAGGATCAGTTGAAGAATATGGGTGGATTTTCCATTCATTGGCAAAGGCAGCGTGAGTCTCAGATTCACAATTATTGCAAATGTTCAGACAGGAGCTGCAAGTGGATATGTTAGCCGCCATGGCAGCTGCTAAGGTACAGAGTTCATTGGCAGAAGAAATTGCATTGGTGGTGCAGGTGGAGAAACAATTAGCCTTGGCACATAACTGGCGGGAAGATTCTGTGTCCCTGAGAAGGGGCCATTTGCCCTTAGTGACTAGCAGAGGTCGAGGAGGTTGGCTGATCACCCTGGAACTTTGGAAATATCCATGGGGATTTCACCAGGGAAACGGTGAGGAGTTGGGAAGAACAGGCCAGGGACCTGGGAAGAGCTATAGTCCCATACCTATCTTACCTGCAAATTTGCAATCTGAGAATGCTTCAAACTTTAAATCTACTTCTTCACTTTATCCTAGGTTATTTATTCTGGTGGAGTTATACTCGCATGGTTGGACAGAGATGGTGCTGGCCCTGGTGGATACAGGGGCTGAGAAAAATTATGAGGAGTTTGCCTTATAAGAACGTTTGAAGTTGGAGATGAAGAGAGGTCCTGAGTTAGTGTTTGCTGATTTGTCAAGAAGAGCCCCATTGTGTTGTTTAGAGCCCTTGGTTGTCATTTGGCAGGACCCATTTTGGTTGAAAGAGGGTTTCTGTGAAATCAGAAATCTAGCCCATCCTGTGGTATTGGGGATGCAATGGTGGCATCGTTTCCAGCCTCAGATTGATTTGCCGCATAAGATTATTACCTTGATGCCGCAGATTGGGCCTCAGATGACGTGGAAGATGGAGGTTGGGGGCAACGTCCCAAGAGGTTGCAAGAGCTTGGGTGGGATGCAGGAGGTAGAGTTACCAGCTGGATATAGTAATTTCGTTGATGTATTTGGTCCTATTGGGAACTCACCTTTTTCCCCTATGGGTTCTTTCACGTTTTCATTACAGTTCAAGGAGGGGATGGAGCTTCCCAGAGGATGCCCAGTATATGCTCTTAATGAACGGGCCATAGAAGCATTGTAGAGCCATGTGGAATCGATTTTGGACAAAGGTTTAATTGAGCCCTCTATGTCTCCAGTTGTGTCTCCTATTATACTGGTGCCAAAAGTGAGTGGCGAATTATGCCCATATGTGGATTTCTGACGTTTGAACATGGTCACTGATCCTGATCCATATCTGATGCCCTTGTTGGAGGATATTTTCCCAATGGTTACTGGATGCACAATGTTTACAAAACCTGACCTCATGGATGGTTTGATCAGATACCAGTGAGACCAGAGCACCAGCAGTACATTGCGTTTAAGTGCCACCTAGGGGTGTGCCAATATTGCTTGATGCCATTTGGGATGAGGAATGCCCCAGAGGTGTTCCAGCAGATGATTGACCATGTCCTTGGAGGAATGTTCAGTTAATGCTGTACTGCTTATATGGATGAAATCCTATTATTTTTGTGGTCCCAGGAGGAGCATGTACGAGATGTCCTGGAAGTTCTAAGGCAATCTGCTGGATGGTTTTAAGGTTGAAGCCTTCCAAGTGCAAATTCAACCAAAGTTTGGTAACATTCCTTGGCAACGTGGTTTTCTGTAATGGATTGGGAGTATGTCTGGATAAGCTATGGGCAGTGCGGGCATGGAAGGCCCCCACGGATCAGATGGAGGTGCAGAGTTTTTGGGAACATTGAACTTCCTTTGTCAGTTTGTGAAGAATCTTTATCATATGGCCTTACCACTCATGTGTCTATCTCAGGACATCCCATTCATATGTGGAAGGGAAGAAGCATGGGCATTTGAGTTACTGAAGGGTGAGTGACTTACCTCACCTGTACTGGCCCATCCAGACCCTGGGAGGTCATTTGTGGTGGAAATGGACGCTTCAAATTATGCTGTGGGAGCGGTATTGCTTCAAGAAGGGGAAGATGGGCTGGAACACCCGTGTGTTACTTCAGCTGTAAGTTGCTCCTTGCGGAAATGAACTACATGTTATATGATAAGTAAACTGTTGGTGGTGATGGCGGCCTTGCAAGAATGGCAACATCACCTGCTCTATGCCTGACATCATTTTTGTTATTTGGACGGATCACAAAGCGTTGGAGTACTTTTGTGAACCCAGAAAGATGAACCAGCAGCAGGCCAGATGGCATGTGGAGCTGGTCCGTTATGATTTCTGGGTGGAGTACAGGCCAGGAGCATTGAATGTTCTAGCAGATTGGTTGAGTCGAGATGGGGCCTTCATGTATGAGAAGGAGGAATTGGAGGAGTTTAATATGGCTACAATGTTCTGATTGAACCAATCTGTGATGTCAGAGGATAAAGGAAGTGTGTTGGTGAGGAAGTCTGCCAGAAACAGAGGAGAGTGGATTTAGCCCAAAGACTGAAAGCTGAGATGACAGAGGGATGGCTGCACAGGTACAGTGCGGCTTTAATGAAGAGGGTTGGGGTGCTATACCACAATTCTCATGTATGGGTGCCCAACCTATTGCTATGATAGGAGGTAATCTGGGCTTCTAATGATCATCCGCTTGCAGGTCACTTGGGAATGGAGAAGACAGTGGAGTTGGTGCAGCAGGAGTATTTGTGACTGGGCCTGCATAAGGATGTTGAGAAGTATGTGCAGGAGTATTTGGTATGCATGAGGTCAAAGCCCTCAAGAAAACTGCCATCAGGTAAGTTAGATCCAATGCTGATACCACGAGCCCCTTGGAGTTCAATTAGTGTCAATTTCATTATGGGACACCCAAAGGTGCAGGGAAGGATGTGGTTATGGTGGTCATGGATAGACTTACCAAATACGCTGAGTTCTTTCCATGCACTGGAAGTTTTTGGTGAAGGATGCGGTGAGGATTTTCATTGATGAGTTGTTCTCCTGACATAGTCTGCCTGAGGAGATCATTTTGGAATGGGGCCACAATATATTTCAAAATTATGGTTGAGTCTACTGGGGAATTTGGAAATCAGGCCTGGACAGTCCTCGGCATACCATCCTCAATCCAATAGACAAATGGAGAGGGTGAATAAGATACTTGAGCAGTATCTCTGGTGTTATGTGTCTGATTGACAGGATAACTGGGTTTCATAGGTTCAGATGGCCCAATTCACTTACAACAATCATTCCCAGTCCTCAATGGGAATGTTGCCATTTTTTGTAAATCATGGACTCAACCCCAGATCAAATTATGGATCCGTGGGTGGAGTGTGTCAGGGGGTGGATGAGATGTCACATACTATGTCAGATTTTGGGAAAAAGTTATGGGGAAATTTGAAGCAGGTGGTGACTCAGCAGAAGTGACAGAGATTGACAAAGGGCACCGGATCCAACATTTGAGCCTGGGGACTGGGTTTTGGTGGCAGCTAAGAACTATGATGTCCCAGTCAAGAGTTGTAAGCTGGGTCTGAAGTTTTTGGGCCCATACCAGATCATCTGAGCCATTAATCAGGTAGCCTTTGAGTTAAGTTTTCCAGCAGGTTCCAGAGCCCATTCAGTAATTCATGCTTTCCAGCTACAGGCATTTAGGGGTGAGGTGCTGGAGCATCCAGGACCACTGAATCCTAGAGAGGGGAGGTGCCAGAATATGAGGTGGAACGGATACTGGATGCCAAGTGGGCGAGAGGCCAGCAGCAACTGCTGTTAAAGTGGAAAGGCTATCTGGTGGAGGAAGTGATGTGGCAAGTGAAAGAGAACTGTGCATGATGCCTAGAGAAGGTCAGGAGTTCTGGTCTTTACAGGTGTAATGGGCGGGTTTGCGCCAATACACAATGAACAAATTGGGTGGTAAGAGCCATGTTACTGACTATACTAGGTACAGGCCCTCAGAGGCCCATCCCCAAACCTGACTGCCATGTCTCATCATTGCCACATATTCTCATACCACTGTTCACATAACGCTGCACATTAACAGCATAGTCTGGGACCAGGAAAGGGCCAAGAACGACGCCAACGCCACACTAATCTCACTGGTTGAGCTCATAACTTCGATACAATCTGCTTATATTTACTAAATAAATTTAATGTTATTCATGCTAGCAAGTATCCTTTATTTCAAATTTCATTTTTCTCATAGAATATGCAGCTGCCCTTCAGGGCTGCAACATCTTCCCCTAAATAGTGCACTGCAAATATGGAATAAGCTTTCTTTTTTGATTAGAATTTTCTGAGCCCCAACCACCACATTGTTAGTGAAGATTTGCCAACCCACCGGATCACCATCCAAGCCCTGCATAAACCCATCATCATTTTGCAGATGTGATACAGGTTTGGGATGGTGATTTCACCCAGTTGTAAACTTACCAAGTTCAATGCCCGTTGAATAAGGGCCACATTTGGATCAAACTCCACCTGTTCTGAGCCAATGTATGGATCAGGTGCCTCCTGATCCGTTACATCACCCCCCTGTGAAGACTGAACTCCTAGACCTTCTCTGGGCATTGTGCAAAGTCCTCCATTGTTTGCCACGTCACCTCCTCCACTGGGTAGCCCTTCCACTTCACCAGCAGTTGCTGCTGGCCTCTCACCCACTTGGCATCCAATATCCATTCCACCTTGTATTCTGGCATCTCCCCCTCTCTAGGATTCAGTGGACCAGGGTGCTCTGGACCCTCACCCCCAAAAGCCTGTAGCTGAGAAAGCATGGATCACCAGATGGGCTCTGAAACATACTGGCAAACTTAACTCAAAGGCAACCTGATTAATAGCTCAAACAATTTAGTATGAGCCCAAAAACTTTGGACCCAGCTTACAACTCTTGACTGGGACATCGTAGTTCTTAGCTGCCACCAATACCCAGTCCCCAGGCTCAAATGTTGGATCCGGTGCCCTTTGTCAATCTCTGTCACTTCTTCTGAGTCACCACCCGCTCCAAATTTCCCCATAACTTCTTCCCAATATCTGACATAGTATGCGACATCTCATCCACCCCCTGACACACTCCACCCATGGATCCATCATTTGATCTGGGGTTGAGTCCATAATTTGCAAAAAATGGCAACATTCCCATTGAGGATTGAGAGTTGTTGTTGTAAGAAAACTGGGCCATCTGGACCCACAAAACCCAGTCATCCTGTTTATTGGACATATAACACCAAAGATACTGTTTAAGTAATTGGTTTACCCTCTCTGTTTGTCCATCAGATTGAGGATGGTACGCCAAGGACTGATCCAGCCTGATCTCCAAATTTCCCAGTAGACTCGACCAGAATTTTGAAATAAATTGTGGTCCCAGACTAAAATGATCTCTTCAGGTAATCCATGTCAGGAGAACACCTCATTGATGAAAACCTTTGCCGCATCCTTTGCTGAAAAACTCCCAGTGCATGAAAAGAACTCAGCATATTTGGTAAGTCTAACCATGATCACCATAACCACATCCTTTCCCTGCACCTTTGGAAGTCCTATTATGAAATTGACACTAATCAAACTCCAAGGGGCTTGCGGTATTGGCAGAAGATTCAACTTACCTGATGGTGGTTTTCTCAATGGCTTTGACTTTGCACATATCAAACACTTCCACATGTACCTTTGGACGTCCTTAAGAAGGCCTGGCCACAAACACTCCCTCTGTACCAATTCCATCATCTTCCCTATTCCTGGGTGACCCACCAGTGGATGGTCATGAGAAGCCCATATTACCTTCCATCATAATGATGGGTTAGATACCCATACACGCAACTTGAGGTATAACACCCCAACCCTCTTCATGAAATCTGCATGTTACTGGTGCGGATGACCCTCCTTCATCTCAGATTTCAGCCCTCAGGCAAATTCCGCACTCCTATGCTTCTGGCGCACTTCCTCCCCCAACACACTCCCCCTATCTTCAATCATTGCAAATTGGTCCAGTTGGAACATTGTCACTGTGTTAAACTTCTCCAATTCCTCCTTCTCATACACAAAAGCCCCATCTTGACTCAACCAATCCAATAGGACATTTAGAGCCCCAGGCCTGTACTCCACCCAGAAATTATAGTGGACCAGCTCCACATGCCATCTGGCATGTTGCAGGTTCATCTTTTGGGTTTGTGATAGTACTCTAGGGCTTTGTGATCCGTCTAGATAATGAAAGGGTGCCAAGTGCAAAGCAGGTGATGTTGCCATTCACACAAGGCCGCCATCACTGCCAACAACTCATTATCATATATCAGATAGTTTGTTTCCGTGAGGAGCAACTTACAGCTAAAGTAACATATGGGGTGCTCCAACCCGTCTTCCCCTTCATGAAGCAATAAAGCTCCCACAACATACTTTGAAGCATCCGCTTCAACCATGAAAGGTTTTCTAGGATCTGGATGGGCCAGAACAGGTGTGGTAAGTAACTAACCCTTCAGTAATTCAAAGGCCCGTGCCTCTTCCTTTCCCCATATGAATGGAACATCTTGGGTCAAGCGCGTGAGCGGTAAGGCCATGTGGGAAAGATTTTTCACAGACCAATGAAGGAAGTTCAATGTTTAAAAAAAAAACTCTGCACCCCCATCTGATCCTTGGGGGCCTTCCATGCCCACACTGCCCATAGCTTATCTAGACATACTCCCAATCCATTCTGGAAAACCACGTTGCCAAGGAACGTTACCAAACTTTGGTTGAAATTGCACTTGGAAGGCTTCAACCTTAAAACCATCCAGCAGATTGCCTTAGAACTTCCAGGACATCTCGTACATGCTCCTCCTGGGACCACAAAAATATTAGAATTTCATCCATATAAGCAGTACAGCATCAACTGAACATTCCTCCAAGGACATGGTCAATCATCTGCTG
Organism: Massospora cicadina; assembly: GCA_022478985.1. Taxonomy (NCBI): domain Eukaryota; kingdom Fungi; phylum Entomophthoromycota; class Entomophthoromycetes; order Entomophthorales; family Entomophthoraceae; genus Massospora; species Massospora cicadina. The sequence goes on from JAKSZP010013514.1 coordinate 25,366, forward strand.
GAACACCGCTGGGGCATTCCTCAGCCTGAATGACATCAAGCAATAATGTTACACCCCTAGGTGGCACTTAAACGCGGTGTACTGCTGGTGCTCTGGTCTCACTGGTATCTGATTAAACGCATCCATGAGGTCAGGTTTTGTAAACATTGTGCATCCAGTAACCATTGTGAAAATATCCTCCAACAAGGGCATCAGATATGGATCAGGCTCAGTGACCATGTTCAAACGTCAGAAATCCACATATGGGCATAATTCGCCACTCACTTTTGGCACCAGTATAATAGGAGACACAACTGGAGACATAGAGGGCTCAATTAAACCTTTGTCCAAAATTGATTCCACATAGCTCTACAATGCTTCTATAGCCCGTTCATTAAGAGCATATACTGGGCATCCTCTGGGAAGTTCCATCCCCTCCTTGAACTGTAATGAAAACGTGAAAGAACCCATAGGGGAAAAAGGTGAGTTTCCAATAGGACCAAATACATCAACGAAAAAACTATATTCAGCTGGTAACTCTACCTCCTGCATTCCACTCAAGCTCTTGCAACCTCTTGGGACGTTGCCCCCAACCTCCATCTTCCACTTCATCTGAGGCCCAATCTGCGGCATCAAGGTAATAATCTTATGCGGCAAATCAATCTGAGGCTGGAAACGATGCCACCATTGCATCCCCAATACCACAGGATGGGCTAGATTTCTGATTGCACAGAAACCCTCTTTCAACCAAAATGGGTCCTGCCAAATGACAACCAAGGGCTCTAAACAACACAATGGGGCTCTTCTTGACAAATCAGCAAACACTACCTCAGGACCTCTCTTTTTTAGTACTAGATGGTCCCCTCAGGACCTCTCTTCATCTCCAACTTCAAACGTTCTTATAAGGCAAACTCCTCATAATTTTTCTCATCCCCTGTATCCACCAGGGCCAGCATCTTCTCTGTCCGACCATGTGAGTATAACTCCACTGGAATAAATAACCTAGGATAAAGCAAAGAAGAAGGTTTAATGTTAGAAGCATTCTTGGATTGCAGATTTGCAGGTAAGGTAGGTTGGGGACTATGGCTTTGTCCAGGTCCCTAGCCTGTTCTCCCCAACTCCTCACCGCTCCCCTGGCAGGAACCCCTGTGGATATTCTGAAAGTTCTGAGGAGAACCCCACCAACCTCCTCGTCCTATACTGGCTACAACGGGCGACTGGACCATTCCCAGGGACATCAAATCCTCTCACCAGTTATGCGCCAAATTGCAACAAACAAATTGGGCATTAAGAGCCATGTTACTAACCATACTAGGTACAGGCCTGCAGAGGCCCATCCCCAAACCTGACTGCCATGTCTCATCATTGCCATGTAATCTCATACCACTGTTTCCACAACGCTGCAAAATAGCAGCATAGTCTAGGACCAGGAGAGGGCTAAGAATGATGCCAAAGCCACACCAAGCTCACTGGTTGAGCTCATAACTTTGATCTAATCTGCTTATATTTATTGAATATATTTAATGTTATCCATGCTAGCAAATATTCTTTATTTCAAATTCCATTTTTCCTTATAGAAGATGCAACTGCCCTTCAGGGCTGCAACATCTTCCCCTAAATAGTGCACTGCAAATATGGAATAAGCTTTCTTTTTTGATTAGACTTTTCTGAGCCCCAACCACCACATTGTTAGTGAAGATTCACCATCCCACTGGATCACCATCCAAGCCCTGCGTAAACCCATCATCATTCTGCAGATGTGATACAGGTTTTGGATGGTGATTTCACCCAGTTCTGAACTTACTGAGTTTAACACCCATTGAATCAGGGCCACATTCAGATTTAACTCCACCCAATCTGAGCCAATGTACAGATCAGGTGCCTCCTGATTTACTATAACAGGGGGGTGATGTAATAGATCAGGAGCACCTAATACATACATTACTTCAGATAAGGTGTTGTTCAATCCAAACATGGCCCTGATCCAGAAAGCATCAAACCTGGAAAAGTCAGAATTGGGAAAATTTGCCATCCCATCCTGAATTGCATCCATGGGATGACATCAGGCTTACATGTGGTGTGAATGGTGATCTGGTGGGATGGGGAATCTTCACAAATGATGTGTTAGTCAGTGCTCAAGAGAGCTTAACCAAGGAGATACTTATTCCATACTAGCAGGGCACTATTTAGGGGAGGATGTTGCAGCCCTGAAGGGCAGTTGCATCTTCTACAAGGAAAAAGAAAATCAAATAAAGAAAACTTGCTTACTAAAAAGAAACATTATATTTAAAAATATTAAAGCAGATTGGATTAGAAATATGAGCTCAGCCAGTGAGCTCAGTGTGGTATTGGCATTGTTCTTGGTCCTTTCTTGGTCCCAGACTCTGCTGTTAATATGCAGCATTGTGAAAACAGTGGTATGAGAATATGTGGCAATGATGAGGCATGGCAGTCAGATTCAGGGATAAGTTTCTGCAGGCCTGTCCCTAGTATGGTCAGTAACATGGCTCTTACTGCCCAATTTTTTTGTTGCGTATTGGCACAAACCCACCCATTACAGAGGTAGAATAATTTTACCATATTCAGTCACTTTATATTAAGTCCCAGGGATTTTAGTTGACTTGGATTGATTTAGTGATAGATGGCTGTAGTTGGGTAAGTTTTAGGCATGAACATTTTTGGATTGAATATGGGTCTAAACCTGCTCCCAATTAGTTGATATAGGTAAAAATTAGCCAGCTTAGGCTTGTGTTGCTAGATTTTACTTCTGATTCAATGAGCTCTTAGCTTGGGAGGTGGGGGCAGCCAAAACCTCACTCAAATACTGTTGGTGTGGCCATATAGGTGGGGTTGGCAGTGTTCACAGAGTTTAAATCTTATTGATATACTTTTTTAGTATGGTTCAACTCATAGCAGAGGGGGCAAATTGTGTAGCTATTATTGATAGCCCAAAAAAATGTTCTGGTGCAGATAGGATATAGGCACATGATAGGATATGCTGGGATATGGTTAGCTGGTGGATGGTAATGGTAGCCATTGCCTGAGGTGCCACTAGCACTCAGTACCACTTGGGATAATAAATTAGAGGATGAGGTCTGTGTCATAAGTAGATATCCCTGATATCAACCTCTTATATAGTGTTTGAGGAGGAAGGTGTGAGGGGGGCTTATAAAGGTTAACACAAGTATAGTATCATCAGGGAGATATATTTGGGTGGTATTAATAAGTGTGTATTTATATACTAAGGGTATTGCTACAGCAGTGGCCATATCCTCTTCAGTGGGGAAGCCTATATCAAAATAGCCCTCATAAAGATGGAAGTCAATAAATTCTGCCAGTGCAAAGATGGCTGTTGCTAGCTTAATAATCTCTTTGTCAGTATATAGGAAGATATATCTATATTTGATGCAGAGGCAAAAGTGAATAGAGGATTGAGGTAGGGCTAGAAGGTAGGGATAGGTTGTGTGGACTTGTGCAATATATAGTGCTAAGTCCCTTGGTAGAACAAATCAGCCAGTTGTATTTGGTGGACTGGATGAGCCAGTCTGCATATGTTTACCTGCTGGGTAGTAAATGCTAGCAGGTGGTAGATCTGAGGATATAAATTGGAGAACTGATGTGGTAAAACAGTGGTGAAAAATTAACTGTTTTTCAAAATTGCTAAAAGTGATATCAAGTGGGAAAAAAACCTGAAAACTATAATCTAATTAGATTATAAATTATCTTGATTTCAAACATATCTTTAACTACAAGTTATAGTTTGATGGTAAAGCTTACTTTTAAAATAATTTACTTAATAAAAAATTTTCACTGACATACCTATGTACTGACTGACTGACATCTGAAACCTTTGAGTCTGATAGGGTCAATCTATTTGGGTGAGTGGGTGAGAATTGGCAAAACTTGTCAAATCTGAAATTATTGAGCCTGATGGGATCAATCTGTTTGGGCGAGTGGGTGAGAATTGACAAATATCATTGAATAATTCACCAAATTGCTCACTTGAAGCTAATCGAGTCTGATAAGTTTAATCTATTTGGATGAGTGGGTGTGAATTGGTGAATATAATTGAATAATTCACCAAATTGCTCACCTGAAACTAAACAAAAATCAGTATTAGAGTTTTAAGTAGATTAAGTAGTTAGGATAATCAGCTCACCAGTCACGAGGGCAACAGCAAAGCTGTTAGTCCGAGTGGCTCGAGAGTAGTGCTGGCACAGCCTATAGGCTACAATGTGAGCTTATCATCTGATAAACTTTAAATACTATAGCGAAGCATGGTTATCTGGATGTTAGGTTTATATAATTTTAAAAACCTGCCTAATTTGGTTCACCTAATTAATAAAATACTTTTGGCAAGTTAAGTAGAAGTTGATTTAGTAGTTTGGAAGATGTGTTACTTACTCGATGATTTTAAGTATAAAGAGATGTTTCGGGTAGCAGTTTGGTGTTATCTGATTGATTTGATATGTTTATTTTGTTTGGCCGAGTGGTTGATGGTTTTAAGCCGAATCGATAGGACACAGTTTAGCTTTGAGGGGTGATTAGTTATTGGTTGGTTTGATAATTTCAGTTAGGTTTACCTGAGTGGTTGGTGGTTTTTGGTTGATTCGATTGAGCAATTAGATTTGGCTGGGTGGTTTTGTTTATCTATAATATAAAATCTAAATTAATAAATTGGATATCTGAAATTAGACACCGTAGCGAGCACGGGTAAATCAACTAGTTCATAAAAATGTCAAAAAATTACAATACTATACTAGAGTCATATAGGTTTACTAAAATACCGTATATTATAAAATCAAATTAACTAACAAAATAAATATAGTATAAACTATCAAAAGGAAAGTAAATGGACATAGATAAATATATTAATTGAAAATAGCTACAATGGCTGTTCTTTAATTTCTATATTAGACTAGTTTATCTTCTTAAAAGTAGACATACCTATAAAAACATTTGATCTATAAAATCATTTGTACAATCAAAATGGACTATCCTATAGCAAAGCATGGGATCTCTATAGTAGATTTTGTAAAAATGGTAATTTGCTTAAATTTAAAATCCGAGTTTGGAACTGAATGATATCTAAAATACTGCCGAGTTAGAATTTAATTGAGAAATGAGTTGTTCTATTTCTATGGCACCATCATTCAACCCAATTCACTTAACCTGGATGAAATTAAATACAGGAACCTGCAAGTCTTACTGACCTGAACCTTTGAATACTTGCATATTAAAATAGCAAAGATCTCATGATGCAGTCCCAAACTTATAGCAGAGTAAATGCATAATTACTTAGATTATTTCCCTTTTCTCTTTTGACTACCATCCATTCGATACAACTTTTCATATTTTGTTTGAATATTACTGAGCACCTAACAACTTTTATATCTAAATCACCCATATTCGACTATTTAGCTTGTTTTTCTTTATACCTTTTTATTATACATTATAAAGTATCTGTGATTTTTTACTATTTTTACTTAGCTGTTCATAGGTTTAATAGTTGAAGATATGAATTATTTATCCTCTTCAGGTTGGGAATGTCTAGTTTAAACAGAACTATAAATGCCTCATCGCTTTTGTTTTTCAAAGAGCATTGTGATTTTTTTAAATAAAACTGATAACACACATCTTGATTTTTAGTTTATAAGTTATATTTATTTGATTTAAGACTTTGAATGTTTTCATTAGACACTCAGCCTAGTTGCACATTACATACTGATGAATTACTGCATAAGTTTACACTTTTGTGATTAAACATAAGATAAAATTGGTATATGGTCTAAATGATTCCCTGTTTAAATTTTGTTCAAGATTCCACTGAAGTTATTCAGTTTTAAATTTTTTTACTTCTGGGCCTAGCTGGTTTATTTTCACATGCTTTGGATTATGCACATTTTTGTTCAGATTCGATAGTGTCTAATATGGCTTAATACAATTTAGTATCTTGTTTTCTACACTTTTACTGACTCTTTTCTGCTGTAATTTTCTTTATAGAAAAGACTTTAAACGATGCTTTTTGTCGATTAAGGAAAATCAACTCTTTTTTTAGTACTAGATGGTGGAAAATCAACTCTTTTATGATCTATGTTTTTAACAACTCTGTAGGTGTTTTCAGATGAAAATGAAGAGCACGAACCTTTTTTAGTTGACTCAGTATCTAGTAATGGCTATAATATAATTGGGTTTGGTTCAAATGAGGATTTTGGCGAAGCAGATCTAGGTGCTACTAGCTCCATCATTTTCGAGTCTTCTGAAAGGTTTGTTTCTATAGAGGAAAGCCGCTCTGATGTAAATGGAGAGTTAGTAGAGGATACTGATATCGAATCGAGCTTAGCTATAAGCAGCCCTCCAGGACCATCCACTGAAAGGACCTTTTCAATTTCAGGAAGTGTCGATGGAGTTTTTTTAAATCTTAGCGCCAAGCCAGAAGTTGTGCGGCAAGTACTAGTAATTCCGACGGCGCAAAATGATGAGACAGATGCTTTTGGCAGAACGTCACAAGGACCACCACCCGGGTACTCAAATACCGTGCGCCACGAAGACTCTTTTAATGGGGAGTGCTTAGACAATGCTTCACTTGACAGAACAACGAGGATAGGCTTCAATGAATCCCAACCATTTGGGGGATTATTTTCATTTTTTCTAACGTTATTGGTGTCGGGGCTTTTGCAATTACCTGGATTCGTAATATGCTACTTGCTACACACTTCCTATTCCACTCGGTGTGGCGCTTTAGGTGGACTGGGGGTCACATTTATACAAATGGGTTTAGCTCTTCGCACCCAGGTACTAGAGTATATGCTTGGACTAGGATCTTCGCCATTGAGTTCACCTTATGTGATTGATCCATCTGGTTCTGGCAATTCGTTTCCGCTTCTTGCTATGGGTTACGTAATAATGACTTTGGGCTGGTTGGTTTTAATTCCAACTGTAATTTCTTTTTTAAAAGCTGCCAAGTTGAGGCATGAACTTTTAAATATCACTCCATCTCAAATCACTAGACCAATCCCATAATCATATTTTCCATGCCACTCTTAATTGTTGATTCAACTGCATCTAACAGGCTATTTTAATGGACGCCGCTGTCCGTCTTTAGAGAGGCCATAGATTTGTATGGCACTTGAACCCTTCGAAAATTTAGCTGCCACGTTTTTACTAGCTATATTAAATTTTTTACTGATGAATTTCATAGGCTAGTTTACTAACTAGTTAATTTCTATAATAAATTTAATTTATGCTTGTATTAGAAAGCGATTTTACAGAATGTTTGCGTGCCACTAATTATATTTTATATTATTGTTTACCCACAGCTCCAGTTGTACAAATTTTATGACTTGAAGGTTAATCTATTTAATTGATTTTGTCTATTCTTATGTTTTTTTTATTTTATGCTAAAAATAAATGAAAGTAGTTGAAAAGAGAATAACTACGATGCTGTTCTATATTATTCAATTTTTATAATAGCATATTGGCATCTAATTAGCTAAAACAATTTTACATAATTTTTAGCACTGGAGGGCAAAACAATTTTAGATGATTAAATGAGCGCTTAAAAAAATTTCAGTTATTATTTATGTTAATAATCAAAGCTTGATTACAAAAATACATATAAAAAGAAACGTAACTTAAACTTATCTTAATTATAGTACAAACTTATGAAATAATTAGTTATATATATTAACTAACGTTCTGTATCTCCGTTTGCATGATGCTTTTTTTATCTTAGTAAATAAACCTGTCCTTTCATATATAGAATCCAAACATATCTAAGAAAATGTATTGAACTATAAAATAGCTTTGGAGCAATTTTAATATTCCTTTAATTTGGACATTTACTAATTAAAAACTATTATTTAGCTATGATAATAGCTTCTAACCACATGTTATATTTTCTATTAAATAATATAGTTTTGATCTTTTCTCAATATTAACTATTTGACTATATGAATTTTTTGTGTAGAGATGGACACAGACTTTTTATGCTAAGATAGATAGATGATTTCAGCAAATACATAATTCTTAGTTTTATACTATAGATACTCATTTTTTGATATTGAAGCCATTTTAGAGTGTAATATATAGGTGAAAATCTATATACTCCTACGCATCAGAATACAGATACTGTGGAACAGATATACTTATGCTATATCAAAAGAAGTTTGCTACTCTTATTATCTATACTAGATATATAGATATCCTAATAATATATAAAAAATAGATCTAATTTTTGTAGTTAAGAAACAGAATTTTTAAAAGCATTATTGACTTAAATTTTACTATTACCTGGTTAAGTATACATACCACAATTAATTTGTTATATGCTTTTTTATATACCTTTTTAACTTGATAAGGAAAATAGCTTATATATTTAAGTATATGTAGGGTGGTTAGCCTAGTGGTAAAAAGGTGCTCCTACCTCTATGATCTGCATAGGTTCAAATCTTGCATATAGCTATACTTGCATGATATATTTGTCAATGGGTTGACTCACCTTAATACTTTTATATAAGTATAGAGTATATATTGTTTTATTTTTATAAGTAAATTTATTTGTTAAATTATATAGCTGACAGTAAACTTAGTATATTTTTGAAGTTTTGATATACAGATACTTACTATCAGAATAGGAAAGTGTTTATATAAAATAGTCAAGTATTTGTTTTTATTGATATATAAGTTAGTAAGATATTATCTACTTTTTTAACACTAGGCGGTCTCAATATAATTGACTATTTGTTTTTCACTTTTAAGTATTTGATAACCTATGCAACTGTTGTTTAATCTAATAATTTAAGGTATAGAAAGTAAATGAAAATACTAAGCTAGATGAACAATTTTTTATTATGATAATTTCAAGTAGTGATAACTATCATAAAATAATATAATTATATAGCCCATAATAATAATAGAGTACATATATGTAAAGTAGCATGTAATTTCAATAGTTTTTCTGTGCATAGTTCTAGAAAGTTTTATCTTACTAAAAATTTAATTAACTTAAGACTTTTGTGCCTTCAATAAATTTTAGACTGCACTTTGAATCAACGTTGGTCAAGTTGTGATAAATTCTCCTCTTTTATAAAAATCTTCAAATTTCTGCCACAAAGATCTCAGGTAGATCTCAAGGTTTTATAAGTCAAAGGCCCTTCAAGATAATACTTATGGTAATTTAAACAATTTTTGTGGTGCTCAATACAGAGATTTTTTACAATGTATGTAGTAATCAGGGTAGCAGCAACATATAAGCCTAAACCTACCCATAGTAAAGATCTATTCTTTTACCTCAAAGCTAAATGCACTGGTATTTTAACTTATGCTTTATCCCCTTTGAGAGTATATTTAAGTATTTAAGTTAAGATGTCCTGGGGGACTGTCACAAACACAAGCTATATAAAATAAATAATTTACTATATTAATGGGTGACACTTGGCCTATATTTTTTATTATCAAATAGTTTAGGCCTTTCTATAAAGTATTTTTACATAGTTAAAATAGTTTCTTTTCTGCCTATTTTCTAATTAATTATAGCATACAGTATAGCACCTTAACCTGTATAAAGGCAAGAATCAAACTTGTGCCCTCAGCATAATAGTTGGACAGTCTAGATGAATAGGAAAATCTTTACTTAAAAAAGTAATTGAGGCAGGTCAATCTTGGGACAAATATACCACAATGAGATTTTTTTTTGTGGCCAGTACATTTTATAAACATGTGTTGAACAAAACCTGCACTAGAGTGGAAGAAGAAATACCCTTCCAGGGAATTACCCTATGACAACCTTTTTATATCAATATATATTAACTATACAAATGGGAAGTTTATCATGTTACTTTGGATCTTTTGAGTCTTTTAAGAACCAAATAATTGCAATCTAAGTATTAAACTATTATTTATTCTATATAAGAAGGGGAGGGTGCCCCGGTAGTAGAGTATGTACTAAATGACTATTAACTCCAAACTTCAGTTTTAGTAGATGAACTTGGGTAAAAAATAATTTATAACTGTGTTGGTATTGCCCACCAATTCCCCAAATCAAGATAGCAAATATAAAGGTGATCCATTGAGTGCTTGGCTTATCAAAAATACTATGTTTTAAGATTTCAAGGGACTAAAATACCTTTTCCACTGATTTTATTTACCCCATTTTCCTCACCAGTTGGTGCAGTATTATCCACAGGCTAACCTACCTCAATTATATAAAAATAATTCAAAATATAGGTTTTTAAATGGAAATTGTTATATACATTATATAATAAGTTAAAGATATAAAAAATCTATAAAATTTATAAAAAAAGGTCAGACATTCTATATATAGTGATATGATAAGTCTCTGTAGATAAATATAGAATTTTTTAAATATATTATATGCTTAATTTTACCTGAGTTAGTATTAGAAGTCTTTCTACTTTAATAATTTATCACTCTAATTGGGTACCCTATGATTTTTCTTTTTTATAATTTCTAAAAAAAACTTTGGCAACTAATTTTGATCAACTTTGTTGAGATTTTGATATGACTGGGTGATAAGCCCTAAGTTATTATGGCAGAATGGATGGAATCTGTCAAGTTTGATATAAGTTATGAGAATTTGAGCGCCTTGAAATGAGGTGATATTGGGTTGTTAGGAAAATCGCCTCAATTTAGGTGATTGGGAAAATGATAAATGAAGAATTGGTGGAACCAATGAGATATGGAGAAGTGAATTACTAAGCTATGAAAGCAGTATCATCTAAAGTTGCTACAATACAAGTGAGATGAGATGATCAAGGAAGAAAGGTTGTTAATAGTTTAGAGTGGGTGAAACAGCAAAGATCAGCTGTGTTTATTATAATAAATAAAGAAGTACAAGGGGCAAGTGCACCATAATATTAATAAAGTTTATTTCTGTTGTTTCAAGGGCAATGATTTGCATATCATTGGTTCTATTGCGCAGTGGGTCAAACCTTGTGCAATGTTGATTATGGCGTATCTCAACAAAAATGCCAATTTTATAACAGTGATGCTCACTACAGAGGGCCCATTGATCAATCACATAGACTTTAAAGCATTCCTCAGTTGCTAGTCATGTCATATCTGGCTTGCTTTACTAAGGAATTATCTCAACACACTGCAACTGTTGAATATGCAGAACTCAAGCTTGCCCTAGATGCTGTGCTCAAATGGAAAAGGAAATTTTTGCAAGAATGTTGTATTGACATGCTGCCTCCATTTGACCGCAATGAAAACATCCATGGATTCTTTAAACAATTTAAGTTTGCATTAAAGGAGCTTCAGATTGGCATAAAGCAAATTACTAATGTTCACTTTGAATGTTGAAAGCGCCAACCAAGTTACTTGCTATCTTCCCAACAGTTCCATTACCTATCAAGAAATGAAGGATACTGTGCTGTGGTTGTTTGGAGAAACTTCAAAAATGGTACAACGAAAGGCTGAGTTTTTAACTGTTGGGTTTCAACATAATGAGACCCTTACTGTATTTGCTAATTGATTCTCAGCAGAAGCCCATGTATTAATTGGGGCAGGGGTTTTAACTGAATGTGACATAAGCATAGCGTTGACCTCTGCTATGAAACCATACTGAGAGCCTTTTAATGCTTTGGCTCCATATTTAGAGGTTTACATACCTTTGCTTAAATTTGTTCAAATTCTATGCCAGCTATCTGCTACCTTCTCTCCACCCAGTATAGAGCAAAACCCTATCGCCTTCACTGCTAGCCTTGTTTATTTGGAGGAACCATCCCTCCCTGTTCAGCGCCCAGTTGGCATTCCCTGGCCTTATTATCATCACAATCCTCATTTTCAACCAAGTTGCCAACAGCAGTTCACCTACCAGGATGGGCCTGGGTACACTGTTTGATATGATCCACCTTTTGGGTGGCCCATTTTAAAACACTCAAGGATGAAGGTCTCATAGGGTTAATTGCTTTTTGTGCAGTTACCCTGGGCACCTGTCTAGGAGTTGTTAATCGTCAGGTTTAGTACCTATCATGAGAGCAGTATAATCAGGAAAAAGTAATCTGGCAGATTCTGGAGAGATTCACACCATTAACTGCTCATTAGGGTATAATTTAACATGGCGACTTTGGTAGCTTCTGATGCAATGGAACTCCCTTGAGTGGACTATAAATTATCCACCACTCAAATTTTATCTGAACTAGTGTGAATCTCATTATTCCCAACAGACATCCTTGCTGAATTGATTTTGTCTTAATTAGTCCTCTATAATCAACTCTGTGATAAGTGTGGGAAACCAGCTGATTTTCACTCACTGGTGCTTCACGCCAGCTGGTTTCCACAAATGTTTTTAATAAATTTAAGTTAAAAATAAAGCGCTAATAAAAATTGGATTTCTATGATTTTTATTATAAGCACATTAAAAGGTAAAAAAATAATGACCCTCAATATCTGACTATTTAGTATTTAAAGTAATTTGAGGGTTGAGTGAAATTTAGAAATATGTTTGGAATAGCTTAACCTACCATCTAGTACTAAAAAAATAGCTTAACCTAGTCCAAATTAGGAAATATGAAGGAATAGCGTATCATAACTTGGGAACTTGCTTCAAGGCAGCAGAACAAAAGAGAAGGAATTTTGAATGGCCAACATGTACCCATAAGTTAACATTTTTATAAACTTAAGCCAATCACCACCTGAAAAATTATTTGCACCTTGGGGGACCCCTACCAAGCTATAAAATGGGGGTCCCCCATGCAGGTGCATTGGAGAACTTTGTTGGGTTCAGGGGAGTGCCTTATGAAGATTTCCCTAAGGTCTGTGGTGAGGTCAGAGTAATCTGACTGGCCATTTTTAAAGCTAGTGCCCATACAGGTTTTGAACTGATGTTACCCCAATTAATGGGGTTCTATCAAGGATCAGCCAGAGTCTTTTGGCCAATATTCTCAATTTCATCCTTATTAATATTATTTAAGTGCTCTCAAGAACATTGGAAGGTTTGCAAATGGCTGACATATCCCCTCTTTGGCTGGATTCAACCTAATACATTCTTACTTTTCAGCTGTGAGGGAAAATGTCTGAAATCACCCCCCTCAAGAATATTGGGAGGAGAATAAGGTTGGAGGAAATGGCCATGTATGCAATTGATAGTGATACCTGTAGCTAAAGATTTAATAGAGTACTTATTTTCCCTTTTGTAATTGATGGTGAAGGGGCCCTCCCATATTGATCCAAGCTTACCGCTTCTAGGGGTGATGCAGTTATGGTAGTATAAGATTATATCAGACACTTGAAATGTAGGCAGGGTGGTTCAGAGCTCATTTGCAGTCTGACCTTCTTTAGTCATCATTTTGACTAGATTAGTCATAGCCTTAGCTTGGAGTTGGATGATGCGTTGAGCTAATCTTTGCATGGCTCTTTTGGGTTCCTCAACTCTAGAGGAGAATACATCTTTAACTAAAAGAGCAGGTATTCCTGGTTTCCGCCCATACAGGACATGGAAGGGGGACATTTTTAAGATCCAATGATAACTGATCCAGTATGCCATAAGGGCGCTGGGTAAGAATTGATCCCAGTGAAGTGGATCATAAGAGGCCATTTTGCATAAGATGGATACCAATTTTCCATTGGCTCTCTCCATAGTCCCATTAGTTAATGGATTGTATGGAGCGGAGAAAAGTTGTTGAGCCCCATAGAGGTGGAAAAGATTTTTACTACTTTGGTGGTGAAGTTTTTTCCATTATCACAGAGTAAAACTTGATGACAGCCATGCTGAGAAAAATTTTGATGTAAGAAGGTGGCTGTGGCCTTGGCCATTTGAGCAGGAAGAGCTACAGCTTCCACCCACTTAGTGAAATGGCCAATGGCTGCCAGGATAAATCTGTTGTTACAAGTAGTCTGAGGGAGGGAACCTACTACATCCAGACTAATGGTGTGGAAAGGTTTTTGTGGGGTAGTTGGCTGAGATTGATACCTAGTCTTGAATCTGGATTGCTTCTTGCAAATAAGACAGGTTATCAAAACATCAACGATAGTTTCCATCATTACATCCCAAAAAATTGATCCTTAATCCACTCATAAGTTTTCTTGGCTCCTCCATGACCTAGAGTGGAGTGGGCTTCTAGGATAGCAGGTACACGCTCCAACAGCCAAAGATAAGGCAGCCATTTTGTTCCCACCTGCTTATACAACTTCCCATTCTCCAAATTTGATGTTATGGGAGTATCAGGATAACATCTTATGTACAGGCTCATCCTCATCTTCCCTTTCATTGGGGGGTCATTAAGAGATCATGTAGCCTCTCCACCTCACTGTTATCCAAGTGAAGGACTGGCAGCTGAGTCAACCCATAAACATTCATGTGATGTGTTCCAGCATGGTGTTCAATCTTCATATCATAAGGCTGGAGCTTTAGAGCCCAGAGAGCTAACTGGCCAGTAGGGTCCTTTATATCCTGTAGCTACTTTAGTGATGCATGGTCAGTAACCACAGTGAAGGTAGTTCTATATAGGAAAGGGCGGTAGTGCTTTACAGCTAAAAGAACAGAAAGGCACTCTTTTGCTGTCACACTGTAGTTACATCAGCCTTGGACAGCATTTTGCTAAAATAGGATACAGGATGATCTACACCATTTTCATCCAATTGGGCTAAGATGGCCCCAACAGCATAGTCTGACGCATCCATAAATAAGATGAAGAGTTTATTATAGTCTGGGTGCCTTATGATAGGGCGTTGTTGCAGCAGTTGCTTTAGCGTCTCAAAAGCAGCCTTCTGTTCCGCACACCACTGAAAAGAAGCGTTCTTGGTCAATAGGTGAACAAGAGGTTTGCTGAGTTGGGAAAACTTGGATGAACTGATGGTAATATCCCATCATCTCTATAAATACTTGAATATCCCTTAACTTTTTAGGGGAGGCATCTTTGAGATAGCTTCAACCTTAGCTTGGATTGGTTGAATTCCTTTTTGAGAAATGGAGTGTCTAAGGAAATCAAATTTATTTTGGAAGAAGGTACGCTTTGAATGTTTCACCTTATTATTAGATGTGTGTAGCCGTTGAAACACCTCCTTCTTGTGTTCAAGATGTTTGTTGAAAGTCTTTAAAAATACTGTGATGTCATCATGGTAGACAATGACACAACTTAACTTCAAGTCTTGCATAATATGGTCCACTGCACGCTGGAAAGTTGCAGGTGCGTTGCACAACCCTTGAGGTAATTGGGTTGGTTGGAAGAGACCCTCACTACAAATGAGAACACATTTCTCCTGGTCCTCAAAAGAGAGATCCATTTGAAAATAGCCGCTAGCTAAGTCCATGGCAGAAAAGAAATTAGAGCCTGAGAGTTGGGCCAAGGCATTGTCAAAGCAAGAGAGAGGATAGCTATCCTTTTTTGTGAGGTTATTTAACCTGTGGTAATCCATGACTATCCAATGTCCTTCATTCTTATTTTTTATTAGCAAGAGGGGAAGACCAGGGGCTTTGTGAAGGAACTAACAACCCAGCATCTAGTAACAGATGAAGCTCTGTCCTCATTTGCTATTCTTCCACTTTTGATTTGTGATAATGTTTTGACCAAAAGGGATGGGTATCACCCACATCAATGGAGTGGCACCAACCCTTCATGTGGCCATAGTCGGTATCAGATCTGGAAACTATATCACTATAATCGTTGAGAAGAGTGTGAACTTATTCCAGCTCATTTGAGGTCAGCTCATCCGAGATATGGACGTTGGGTAAGGTACATACCAGGCTATCCGTTGGCAGGCCCATCTCCATCATAGTACCAATGGAGTGAATTTGTTAAATGTCCTCCACAGGGACTAACAAGCCTCTGCCAATCTCCTAGGTTTTATTACAACTATGACCTTTACGGTGAGGTTCCTTAATAGCAAAGCAATGGGCCTTTGATAAGCAGAGTCAAGAATGCCAGATAATACCTGAGGCTCAAAGGGGCTGACGCCCTCAATACTAAAAAGGTGCAACAAACATTGATGTGGGATTTATAGCGTGACTTTTGTGTCAACCACTCGTTGTTCACCAGGTTTAATCATGAACTCATCTGCAGCATAAAAATTGATACCTCTCTAGCATTCATTGAATCAGAAAACATCTTTGTGTTGTTCCCAAAAGTGGTATAAGACAACAGTATTGGTGCAAGGGGGTATTCAACAAGCAAGAGTATTTGTGCTTACTGGACTCTTTATTGAATAAGACTAACGGGACTTCATAGTTGAGTAATGAGAGGTAACCTTGATTCAGGTGATTATTACCTCTTACTCAATCATAAACTGAGTGCCGATGAGCATATCATATGATATGTTATCTAAGGCCACATCAGGGGCAGATAAAATAAGCTTCCCTAACTAGAATGAGAAGAGAAGAATATGCCCCAATAGAATGAGTATTGTTGGGGCCAGCAGTTCCAAATTCTTGTGATTACTCCAAGTCAGGCGCTAGCTTTATCTTCTTGATAAGCTTAGTGGAGATCACGTTGACTGGGGAGCCAGTATCCAAAATGGCCAATATATGGACCTTTTAAATGACTACTTCAACCTTAGTGAGAGTCCCTCCAAAGTTAGGCAACAAAGCTAAAACCTCCTTGAGCCATAAGGTGGAGGTGAGTTTTTTAGCAGTCTCAGGGTAGTTATTCATGATGGATTGTAAGGGATAAACATGCTGAAGAGGTCAAATCAAGCCAGCTAAGAATTGGTCACCATCGCTGGTGGTGTCAATCACTTTTGAACACCCCAGGATTTAAATGAGGTACTTTTTCTCAGGAATGGTGGTCTCATCTACTCCTCTAGCGTTCAAATGATCAGGAACCTCTTCCTCTGTGGGGGCTCCAAATATATAGTAGCCAAATTCATCATAACCCCCCTCAGATTCATCCCCAAGGGTATTCTCAACAACTGGAAAGGCTGCGATGGAGGTAGGAGAGATGGCCACAGGAGATTGAATAGCCTTAGGCACGCCTTTACCAGCTTAGCTGGAGGGGTAGGCACAACAGCTTTAGTGAGCTTGTGCGGATGGATGGTTGTTGCTATCTTACAGGGCTTTAATTTATAAGAAGGAGTGGTAACCTTTTTATGTTGCACAGAGGGAGCAGGTTTTTTTTTGGGGGGGGGGTAGGCATAGGTGGGCTCACCCTCAACTGTGTAACTGACGGTAGCTCCTCAATAGTGAGAGCTGAAGGAATCACCTCAGCTTCCTTGGACGTTGCACATGAATGAAAATTGGCAACATCTACTAACACTTCCATAGGTAACAGATATTTTGGAAATGGCTTTTTACTAAAATAATATGCATGGCTAGAGAGGGCTGAGAAGCTAACCCAGTTAACAGGGCGGTGATAGCATCATCCAGGGTGAGCATGTTGGAGGTCAGGAACCTTTGCGCAGTGAGGTAAAATTGTTCAGCAAAGGCAAGGAGTGGTTCACCCTCATACATGCTAAGGCGCATAATGGCCTGTTTTTCCCTTTGTAGACTCTGCTTTGATCCAAATTCATTAAAAGAGCCTTCTCCACCTCTGCCCAAGTGTGCGAAGGGTCCAGGTAAGGCACTATCCTCTCTTGTGCTAGGCGGCTTAAACAAGTAAGGATGTGTTGCTTTTTTTGTTTATCAGTAGTGTCATTCATGGCAGCTTCATAAACGTACAAGAAAGTAGCAATGTTTCCTTTGCCAGGGGTGTATTTGTCTTTATGAGGGAGTTTTAAAGGGCGCTGCTTCAACTCTTCAAGATGGAATAAGGCACTGGCAAGTTGTTCTTCAAGAGCATTGATTCTGGTTATACAGGGATCCCCTGTAGTGAGCATCATTTTGTGGGTGTTAGGATTTTTGCCCATATTCCTAGACTGCTAGATTACCTGGTATTGCTAGGGGAAAATTCCCTAAGGCGAAGTGAATCAGAAATTGATTGGCCTGATTTTCAGAGGAACTACTTTTGAGGGGATTTTGAGATATTCACCTGGTTATATCCATTGGGGATTGATCTGGATGAATACTTAATATCTCATCAGGCAGAGTGGCTGACAAAATAGGGGCATCTGATAGTGATTAACTATCAGGTATACCAATTGGGATTGGTCATATTTCATCACTGACTGATTGGGAATGTATGGTGAGTTGCGAGGTGAGTGATGCTGCCTGCACCTAGTGAATCAATTGGTTGGTGAAGTGACCTGCCATAATGGGTAAAAAGTCTCATTACCTGAGCAGGTCGTTAGCCAATTATGGTTGGTTCACTTGGATTGAGAGGAAAACGTTAGGGACACGTTTTTTGACTCTTTCCGTTTGAGGTCTCAAGGATGTCCAATGATGGAATCCTAGCCAGGATGGGGAAGACCATCACTGCTGAGATGAGGAAGGGTGATTCAACAGCAACGGCTGCCATTTCATTGAAGAGGTGTTAACTGAGGGTTAGACAGCTAAATCCCCTACTATATAATTCTCTAGGATTCACTATAATTAAAACATTGAAAAACACAAGCATTGAATACCATCATTTATATTATTAGTAATATTGTCAATTTTGTATATAGTTAGACTATCTGCATCCATTGTGAAGTTCCATCTCAAGGATAGTATTGCAGAAGGCAATAATTAGAAGACTCTCAGAGAATAAGAGTAGAGATCCAAGTGGGGATCTAGAGATGAAGGGAACCACAATCAGGGATAGCTGCTGACTGTGTGTTGGGCCAAAAGAGACTGTCATCAGGAGATCTTGATGAAGATTAAGTGGACAGTAATATAGGGAATGAATCCTATGAGTACAACTTGAGTATTTAATTGGAAGTACTGGCCAAAGCGTTGGGACTAATAATAGTTCAAACTCAACTATAGATAATAGTCTTCATACTATTATTGGATAATACATTCTATACAACGCAAAGTGCATGAGGAAACTGAGTCTGTGATAAAAAAGATTACTTGGTTGACAACCAATAATCAACCAAGAGTAAATTTTTACAGTGGGAAACCAGCTGAATTTTGCTCACTAGTGCTTCACACTGGATGATTTCCACAAATGTTTTTAATAAATTTAAGTTAAAAATAAAGTGCTAATAAAAGTTGGATTTTTACAGTTTTTATTATAAGTGCAATAAAGGTAAAAAATAATGACCCTCAACATCTGACTAATTAGTATTTAAAGTAATTTGAGGGTCAAGGGAATTAAGGAATATGTTCAGAATAGCTTAACCTAGTCCAAATTAGGAAATATGAAGGAATAGCGTATCATAACTTGGAATCTGCTTCAGGGCAGCAGAACAAAAGAAGAGGAATCCTGATTGGCCAACACATATCCATGAAGTAAAGTTTTTATAAACTTAAGTCAATCACTTTCTGAGAAATTTCTTGCAACTTGGGGGACCCCCAACAAGCCTATAAAAAGGGGGTCCCCACGCATGTGTTGGAGGACTTTGTTGGGGTCAGGGGAGTGCTTTATGAAGATTTCCCTAAGGTCTGTGGTGAGGTCAGAGTAATCCAACTGCCAAACTTACAGCTAGTGCCCGTACAGGTTTCAAACTGAAGTTACCCTGATTAAAAAGGGTTCCACTGAGAATCATACAGGGGTTTGTAGCCAATATTCTCAATTTTATCCTTTCTAATATTATTAAACAAGCTCTAAAACATCAGAAAATTGCAAATGGCAGACATTTCCCCTCTTTGGCTGAATTTGACCTAAGACATTATTACTTTTTAGCTGGGAGGACAAATGTTCAATAGTAAGCTTACAATTTATTTTTGGTCATGCTGAAGGTAAGGCATAATATTTGGTCATTACCTACAAAACTTATACAATTGGCCATCCCATAATTCAGGGTCTATCATCAAATGATTTGATGTGTGGCTGATAGCAGGTTTTATCAGCGCAATTCTTTGCTCTCATTTTAATTAGTTGAACTGAAAGAGAGTAAAAGCTGTTATAACAGGCAGTTGCAAATTTTCATCAGCATTTATCTAAAATTTGACCTGAGAGATGCACTGTCTCATAGTCATTGACCTTTAGAATAAAGACCCACCATGATAATTGACCTTCTAGTTCCTTAAATTTTGCATAGCCATTACAAGGAAAAAAGGTCATTGAAAATTATGAACTTGGACCTATGTAATATAGACTCAAACTTGTTTGAAATCATATAACAGCTAAACATTCTTGCTATGTGATATGGTAATTTTATCTAGTTTTTCCAACACATGACTGCATAAGGATACTGGATGCTCTTCCCATCATCCACTACATGAGAGAGTATAGCCCTATAGCAGTGAGTAATGCGTATATTTCTCTATAAGCAGCAAGTCAAATAGGATATCTCAGAATGGGGCTTCAGCCAAGACTTTATGTAACCTGTTGAAGGAGTTTTTACATTCTTGAGACCCTTGAAAAAAGACTCCATATCAAAAGCAAATTTAATAAGGCATCATCAATTTGCAAAAACCCTGTATAAGCTAGCGGTATTAGCTGATTATTCCAAGGAATAATTAGACATCTTGATTACTTTCAGGTTCCCTAATATAGTTGATAGCGTTAAGATTTTGAGGTTGTGGCTGCATTTCTTGAGTGTCAATTAAAGTGACTCAGGTACTCCATATAAGACTTAGAGAACTGCACTTGCTAGGCTTAAATTTTATTTTGAGCTTTTTAATACTCTGAAAAAACTCTTCCAGATATACTAAATGTTAAATAAAAGTTTTTTGAGAGCATGTCTATATTGTCAAGGAAAGCTAGAACACAACTCATTTCAAATCTCCCAAAATAGTATCCATAGACCTCTGAAAAAGTGGCTGGCACATTGTAAAGTACTTGAGGCATTTGATTTGGTTGGAACAATCTATGATTGTAATAATTGTACATCTTTCTTAGCCTTTGAGAGGCAAGTCAATCTGCCAGTATCTTCCAATGAGGCTCAGAGCGTAAAGTATTTGGCTTCATATAATTGGTCCAATGCGTCATCTAGTCAAGGTAAAGGATAAGAATATTTTTAGGTATATCTTAATGGTAGTAATCAATAACAACACTATTTGAGCCACCTTATATTTTTACTATAAGTACTGGGCTGGACCATGGGCTGTGGGGGACAACCATACCTAATTGTATAAGTTTCTCCAGTTACTTCTGCACCTCCTTATCACTGACTTTTATCCTCCATATTGGATGAGATCAAATGGGCTTTGTACCCCCAAAATTGACGTGGCGTTGGATCTCCACAGTGAATCCAAGGTCATAGTCATCTGCCTCAGGTACTTGGGCATAATTTTGTTTTGGAGACATCGCTTGTTCTTTTAGGACTTTCAGTTAAAACGTCAAGTTGTTCAAATTAAGTGTTCAAACATTTTTGTAGGGTTATCTATGGTAATCTAAACTCCACCAGATATTGAAACTCATGTAACTCTTATATCTCTTACAACGGAGTAAGATGTACTAATGCATTTTCTTGCTCTTCCTTAATGAAAATGATAGAATCAGTTAAATTGTAATATAATACATAGATCTCTTAGTGACTTGATTAAAAAACAATTCAGGGTAGCAAAAGGTTCAATTTTCAATTGTTGTCAAGGGGAATGGAATCCCAACAGTATTCTCTCAGGTAGCTTTAAGATCATCTTAGTGGAAACCATGCATTAATCTCTAAGATATAGTACTCAACTATTAAAGGTCCTAAGAAGGATATTCTTAGTTTCAGGGATATTGGCTGGTGAGGGCAACTTCTGTGACCCATTATTAATGACAAAAGGGACTACTTTAATCAATATAAATCATATTTATGAAGTTATTCCTATCATTTATAGTATTTTTTTTCAAGTAGTGAAGTGGTAATGTTTGACCTAGATAATAAAAGTTTTCTCCTGTAGTTTAAAATGAAATCATAAACTTAAGGAAGCTAGTACCATAAAAAATTGGTAGCTTTTGTTGAGTAGAAATATAGTAGGTGCATTAAACTGCAAAAACCTGAAACCTAATAGTAACACACTTTATGCCCTTCACTCATTGTAATCATAGGCCCAGACTTTGCATATTGTTGATAGTGGGATACTTTGAGCTACCCTCAATCATTTTGTAATTTGAATGGATAGTACATTAACAGGAGCGCATCTGTTGACATAAGCTCAAGCCCAAACCTTGTTTATTTGAATATAATATATTTAAGATCAGAAAAATTTTGTGGATCCCCATTTAATGCAAGAGTGGATGGAGTGTCAACTAATCTATCATAGTCTTGATTTGTTCTACATCAGGGAAGTAAGCATTCAGAGCCTCATTTGTAATGTAACTTAACAATTTTTAGAAGTGGTAAGGCTTGGAATTTCTAATTACCTTGAATTGTTTGTGCTTGGCAATTTGTGTGGCATAAGGTTTAAAGAAACTTTTTGGCTTTCTCACTCCATAGCCACTTGGTGAATTTTGGGTATGGCATACTTTAATGGTGTCCTTTTCAATTTCTTTGATATTAGGATGGTTCAATCTTCTTCAGGATTTTGATACAAGGGTGAATGATGACCAGCGGTAGAGTGCCCCCTCTTAAGGTTCTTTTCCTGGTTGTCATCCTTTTATAAAAGTCACAACATTTACTACAGGGCGTCTTTTAGGACATGTGGCCACATAATGTCCCTTGTTTTTCACATATCTGACAATCTATCTTGGCAAGGTTAAGGCGATTTCAAAATCTTTCTTGATGTTAAGGGAAGAATTTTATGGTCCCTTTATTGCCTTCACTAATCTGCGGGGGTTGGCTAGCTCAAACTTCCACATTAGGCGTCCCAAAAGTGATTTCACGCCTCTTCAGGTATTCAATCATGGATGGGTATTTAAATATTTCACAAGCACCAGAAGTAGAGTGGTTTAACTCAGAATAATCTTCATGGCATTTTGGAGTGTAATTTTGATGTCAAAGTATACCATGGCTTTAGAACCTAGAAGTAACTGGGCCTTATGGTTTAAAACTAGTCAGTAAACTTGGTAATGGTTTCATTCTTATTAAATTGGATGGTCATAAATTCAGGTTTTGCGTGGTCATGCATTTGGGACATCCAAACACTTGTAGCACCTCATTTTCTAAATCAGTAAAGGTCCAATGTACCTCAGGTAAGTAGGGCATGATCAGATGTCAAATCTGATCATCTAAGCAATTTTTCATGTTAGTGGCTCTAAAAAAGCTATCATCTCCATGCATGGTCATAATGAACTTTTCTAAAATGATCACACATTCCCATGCTTGTCATTTTTAGAAATATTATATGGATTAAACCATTAATACTGGATAGAAAACTCTCATTCTGGACGTCACTGGTATAATGCTAGTATGGGGCCCTGTATTAATAACAAGGGTTTGACTCTGTTCAAGGACTGGCGTCTCCACAAAATTAATTAAAGAAAACAAAGAGGAAACACTGAACGATTAGGTTGATGCGTTGGCTCTTAGGTAACATTCTCTTCCAAAGATTCTACTTAAATAACTCTGGTTGAACTGGGAACATAGTTTGATGAAAGCATGACATTGAAAGCCATGTATATTACTTTTAACCTTTTGTTCCCAGGTGGTTCAAGTCTCTTTCTTCCCAGATATATAGTAGCTTGAATTGCTTTAGTTTTTGTGTGGTCTCTTCACATATCGCGCACCATAAATCAAAAAGTAACAATTCATTATTGTGGGCAGTATCTTTTTTATAAGGATTACAAACTTGGCAATATGTTTCATTTTTTTACTAAAGGAAGTTTTCCACTATCCAGTTGGAGAAACTGACTAATCACCAAAATCCTTTGATAGCTCACTGCATTGCTTCTTTTTTGTTCTGATATATTGTAACATAGACAGGAGGCGGTTGGTGGTCTCAATGTTGCCTTGCAAGTGTTGTGCAGCCACTTCTATTTTCTGGTGTGTATATTGGTTGGGTTCCTTGATAGACTCAGCTTAGTGATTGATATCCCCTATTAATAAACTATAACCAACTTCTTCTATGAATAAGTCATGCCTTGTATCCATTCATTAGTGAATCCTCAGCTGACCATGGCTTGATATTGTATATAAAAACGTGATAGTTTAATTTTTCAATCTTTACAACCAGTTGTTGAGAAATATGCATGCTGTTTTGATCATCACCTACCAACTGATGGATACCATGTAAACTAAGTTTAGTTGCCTATTTAAGTCGTAAAGTTCTTCCACAGTCTTCTGATTTCTATTGAACACTTCCAAAATCAGGGCTTGATGTAAAATGACCAATTGTGAGTTCTGTACAGTGGGTGGAGATAGCTGGCAATATATTGATACATCTGGTTTAGAGTACTGGATTGTTGTAGTATTTAACTATAGTTATAAGTTCAAAGTTGCTCATATTGCTGAATGAGCTGGTCCTGATTATGCTGATGATAACACAAGGTGGATACTAGGTCAGTTTGTCCTTAACCAAGGAGATGGAATTTTCAAAGTAATATATATCCAATCTGTCTTATCTTCTCAAAGTTAAACATATAAGTCTAAAATTTTAAAAATGAAGGAGATATTGGAATCCTACTTTCTCTAGCGTCACTTAATTAGGAGTAGGACGTTTAACATAAAAGATGACTGATTGGTAATGCCATCTTTCTCCTCATAAGTTGCATCCATCATAAGAGTTTATAATCTCTTTTTTTGCTATTACAGCCCCCTGTAGTGAGCACCACCCATGTAGCGCAAGGTCCCTTCAAGCGCTATGTGTACATGGTAACAGTTGTCTTGATCCAAATCCCTGACTGAACTGTCTTAATATATACTCAATCTATGCAGTAAGATTCCTAACTTGTGGTTTAGATAAACTAATTTCTAAAAACTCTAACAAGCGAAGTCAATTTTAAAGACCCCAATTAAATTAAAGCAATTGGGATAATATTTAATGTTGAATCACTTTGTTTAAGATTCATAAAATGCTTGTTATAAATAACATCAACTATAGAAAATTTAAGATTTATGAGGGAAGTTTATTTGTTGGAATAAGTGTTTAAATAAGGAGCCATTCAAGCATATATAATGTATCCTATTTAAGTGAAACCTAATTTGATATTGAAATCAAATTGCATATTTGATTCACACAACAGGGAATCAAGTCAATAATTATCCAAGAAAATACAATAGAACTTACATATAAGTTTAATTTTAACAGGTTAAAAAGAGAATATATAAAATAAAGAGACATGAGAACAACATTTGTGTTGAAACTATTTATAATTGGTTCTTTTTTTAATAAAAATTGTACTTGTTATCTGATTATTACATTTCATACTAGCATTATGATAATGGTATTTATATATTTTATAATCTTCTAAAAAAGCAGGGGAGGGTGCTCAGTGGTAAAGTATGGACTTTAGACCACTGTCTCTTAAGTTTGATCTCAGTAGATGAACTTTGGGTAAGTGGGATTATACATGATTGTATTATTGTTGCACAACAAAGCCAAGCCAAGATAGCAAATAGCAAGGTGTTCCATGGGGTTTCTGATATATCAGAACACTGTGTGCAGAGGTTTACTGGGATTTGTCCTCCTTTTAAATTGATTAAAATTCCAATTTCCCCACTTATCAGTGCAGTTTTGCCTTTAGGTCAGCCCATCCTGAATAAAAAAAAATTTACAATTAGTTTTTTAATTATATAGAAGATGATAATAATTTATAAACACTTTATTCTAAAGACTAAAAATTATCAGATTAATTATGAATTACTTTCAATAAATCTTTTTAAGAAACAGATAGACAGATAGACGTTGTTTTCATGCTAGTATAGTTATATATATATAAGCCAGCATTTAATACAGCTATTAAAATAGAATCAAGATTAGATTCAATATTATCTTATTTAATTGACTTAAAAATTTTTTTTACTTTGTATTATTAAAATGCATAAAAATTTACTGTAATACCTTTTTATACCAAACATGAATTTCAGTGTCAGTTTCTATAGCTAAGCGCTCATTTAGAGGAGTTTAAAAAGATTTTACCTAAGAAAAAAGAAAAGATAAGATTAAGTTCTTAAATTGAAAGCAGTACAAAGTTAATAATAAGAGAAGAGCCAGTTTTATAGTTAAATATATATTCACAACTTACTTATGATCAAGATTATTTGTAGATGAAATTTTAAAAGGAGCTCCCATAAATTTAACTTTAGAGAGTTTATATCAAGTTATATTAGTGAAGGCAAGGTATTTTGGAACATCATCATCCTTTATCCTCTGATATCCTCTGACATTTTTATATTTATTTGAGGCAAGACAACCAGGGGACAGACATTACTGAAAGAAAGAAAACATCAACATGAAACCTGAGCAGGTCAACTCTGTCATAGAAAGTTTTCCCACCTCTGGATCAGGACTCAGTTTTTTCTGGTTAATCAGGGTAAGGTTTTTGAGTTATTAGACCTACTAACCACTAATAGCTTTATTTGGATGGCATCCTGATCAATGTGCAAAAGGCAAGAATCAAACCCACAACCTTCAGGTTGGTAGCTGTATGCCCTACCAACTCGCCTTCCACCCCCTGATATCCTCTGATATAAATCATGTATATATATTGTCATTTTTTGAGATTCCAAAAAACTAATAGGTATTGTTATTAGGTTAGCTAAACTATATTGTCTATCTCATTCTTGAATACTGATACTGTTTTACTGCATACACTCCAAAATCATTTTATAAAAATTATAAATCTTATCCATGAAAGAAAGACTGAATATTGTAGTATTTTATATTTAAGAAATTACTGACTGTTATGGGTTAATCCTATCCTCCTCAAAAAGGAAGTTTAAAAAAAATTTTAGTAGATAACACTGACTCTTTCAGAATGGCAGTAATAAGAAGTCATTTATGAACAAAGGCTTGTGGTTTTATTATAATGTTTTCATCTAAAACTTGTTAAAATCACAAAGGTTATAAAATCTAGTTTTTGGTCTTAAGGTTTACAGTGCCGCCAATTCTTTAGAGGATATTTTCATTCAGGATAGATACTTAAGTATATAAATTATAAAATGTCATGTTTACATGGCTATATTGAGGGAACCAACTGCCAAGACAAGGCTGGACATCAGGAGTCCAAAAGGTCAAGCTAACAGGACCTGACTGACCTAAAACTCACCTTGGACCAACGCTGGGTGCAGCCCAGATATGCCCAGGTTGGTCAAGGAAAAGTGCGTGATGCTCAGCTATGTGTTATGGCAGTGGCATTAGAACATATGAGTTACCTTCTAAACAACGACAATTTAGTTGGGTTGATCTGAGAATGGGGGTTTGAAACTTATTCAATTTTAACATTTCCAAATTGGGATGCCTTAGCTTGCAATTAATCACTTGAGTTTGTTCAATCTTGAGCTACAGTACCCTGACCAATGGTGAGGTGAACTAATTGGTTTATTTAGGCTTGAAACCATCTTCCCAATTGATGAATCTTTTCCTCTTTATTAAAGTATGGTTCTGGAGACTGACTTCCCTTGTTGGTCATCTTCCTTTCAATAAATAACGGTAGTTTACCTTTTTTATATATTAACTTTGCAAACCTGTGAGCGGACTTCTTTAGGGAGATCCTTAACAAAATCAGCCATTTTAGTTGCACAAAATTAATGATCACAGCTGGTGCACCCTAGGTCCACTCTAGTCCCCTCTAGACCAAAGCACCCAAGCCCTCCAGTCCAAATTACCGCTTGGATATGGACTCCTCTTTGGGGTCCACCCAAGTCTTGTTTATTTTCTCTTTATTAATAACCATGTTGAAAACCCTTGCCCTGTGTTACTTTAGCTCCAGCACCCTCTGTGGTGCTATACTCACCATAATGCTGATGTCTAGTTCCCTGGTGGTGTGGCTGTGAACTGCACACCACCTTGTTGGGAATGGGAGAGTTATAGACACTCTCCTGAAATTAGACGACCAACCTATTTTTTATGTGCACTAGAATAATCTGTGTGGGACTTTACAATTTGTGAATTGGGTGCTCCAGCTGTTGGTCACAACCACGGTTGGGCTCACCACCATTTTCTCATTTTGCCAATGGTTGGAGCATTTTGGCATTATTCTTGCTACCACCAACTTGGAAGTATCAACCCTTTTATGTTTGTACTTGTTGGATTTAGAAATTTCACAATCTGAGGGTCATGATTCCCTAACTTCCCCCAAAATTAACAAAACCAATATTATTAAAAAAATTTTCTCAGCACTGCGTTTAGACAGTGCAGGCAGGATCATCATTGAAGGGACTGGGGGTGATGACCTTGGCTAACAATGCACAACCTGCCGCTGAAATGGGTATGGGGTCATTTATGTCCCAAAATGCGTTTTATAAGGCCAATTCCTTATACAAAAACGAGCCATTTATAATCTCTTGTAGCTATAATTTAAACCCATCTCAGTATAACAGATCACCCCAGATAACCCGCGCTTAACTACTACCATGATCCGCAGAGCACAGGAGGTGGAAAAGGAGTTACTTCTTCAATATAAAAATGTTTATGCAATTTCTGAAGATATGGCGGGATATGTGACCTCAGTAGTAATATTGGCCAACTAACACTCTCCATTCTATGATGCGGAAAAATACCTTGGAGGCACGCTTATGCATGAAAAATATTTTTATGGTGAATTGTTGGCGTTGTCTGCTATAAATAAAGACCATTCTGGATATTTTTTGTTGACTGCTACCCTTTCATCCCCTTTAGAAAATTCAGCACAACTATTTTTTTGGCTACCAGAGCCTCTGAGAATTTTATTGACCATGACCTAGTCAACTACCTTGAGCTAAGTTACTTTCCAGACGGTATGGTTAGTGGAGGGTTTTCTCAAGGTACTCCCACCCTAAAGGCTCTTGGTTAGTGGATTATGAAGTTGGAAACTACCATTTGGCTGACCGCTTCCAAGCTATCAAAAACCTCTTATATCCCATTATTTTAGGTATAGAGTGGTGGCGAAAGTTTGACGTCAGAACCAACTTGAAAGACAATGCCTTTCCCTTAACGTGGAAGAATGGTCATAATAAAGTTTCCCTTTGGCTGAAGCAAATTCTCAGGGCGATCTGCCCCACTGGCCCAATATTCACAAACTTAGTGTTGTTCCATTGCTGAAGCCCACTCTGGAGGTACCCTTACCTTCCTGTTTGGAGGGGCTGGAATCTTCGTCTGATGCAGCTTCTTCCAATTTACTACCAGCTCATTTAGAGTTTAATTGCAAGTCCAAACTTTCAGTTGATCTGGTGTGTATATCTTCTCCCATTTACACATTGACTGTATGGGAGGAAGCGGCTTTAGATGTGCGGATTAAGGAGCAATTATCTAAAGGCGCAATATTTCATCATACCTCCCCAGTATGCTCCCCACTTCTCTTTGTGGAGAAGGCTGATGTACCTTATGCCCATGCATAGATTATGGGAATCTCAACAACGTCACAGTACCAGACTTGCATCCCATCCCACTGGACTCACATATTGCACGATTTTTGTAGAAAGTGAAAGTCTTTTCCAAACTGGATTGTTTAAACACATTAATCAGAGCCAGATTAAGAAGGGCCAGGATTGGCTAACCGCATTCCATATCAGAAAAGATATTTTCAAATTTCAGGTTATGTCCTTTGGGCTTAAAAATGCCCCTGCTATCTTTCAATGCCATACTGATGCAGCTTTATGGATATAAAGGGGGTATGCGCAGTAGCTTACATGGATGATATTCTGGTGTTTTTCCCTGATAATGAGTCCCATGCAGTAAACCTTCAGCAGGTGGTAAAGCGTTTGAGGTCAGCTGTACTACGTTAAAAATAAGTAACTGTGAATTCTTCAAGTCCCAGGTCACCTTTCTGGGCAACGTCATGCTTGACCAAGGACACATGATAACTCCTGTTGGGATTTTTGCCCATGTTCCCAGCCTGCTAGATTACCTGGTGTCGCTAGGGAAAATTCCCTAAAGTGAAGTGAATCAGAAATTAATTGACCCAAATTTTGGAGGAACTATGTTTAGGGGATTTTGGGATAATCGCCTGGTCGTATCCATTGGGGATTGATCTGGATAGATACCTAATATCTCATTGGGCAAAGTGGCTGACGAAATAGGGGCATCTGATAGTGATTAACTATCAGGTGTACCAATTGATATTGGTCATATTTCATCACTGACTGATTGGGAATGTATGGTGAGTTGCGAGGTGAGTGATGCTGCCTGCAACTAGAAAATCGATTGGTTGGTGAAGTGACCTGCTAATATGGGTAAAAAGTCTCATTACCTAAGCAGGTCGCTAGCCAATTATGGTTGGTTCACTTGGATTGAGAGGAAAACGTTGGGGACACGTTTTCTGACTCTTTCCATTTAAGGTCTTGAGGATGTCCAACAATGGAATTCTAGCCAGGATGGGGAAGACCATTGCTGCTGAGACAAGGAAGGTTGATTCAACAGCAATGGCTGCCATTTTATTGAAGAGGTGTCAACTGAGGGTCAGATGGCTGAATCCCCTATTAATTCCCTAGGATTTACTACAAAAAATATAGATAAAAACAGATACAAAGTAATACATTAGAACATTAATGATTTTTATTGTAGATTCAGTTATAGTTAGACTATCAGCATCCAGTGCGAAGTTCCATCTCAAGGATATTATTGCAGAAGGCAATAATTGGTAGAATTTCAGAGAGAAGAGTAGATATCTGAGTGGGGAATTAGAGACAAAGGGAACCACAACTAAGGGATCAATGCTGAATGTGTGTTGGGCTGAATGAGATTGTCATCAGAAGATCTTGACAAATATCAAGTGGACAAAATATAGGGAATGAATCCCTACAAGTACAACTATCAAGTATTTAATTGAAAATACCAGTGAAGCGTTGGGCCTGATAATAGTTTCAACTCAACTACGGATAATAATCTCCATACTATTATCAGACAATATTCTTTACAACATGAGGTGCACGAGGAAATTGAACCTGTGCATTAAAAATATTATTAAGGTTGTTTGCCAATAAGAACAAACTAGTAAATTTTTACAAGTTGGTGCTCACTACAGGGGGTAGTTGAGTAGAAGAATCTATCAATAAACGTTGTACAAAGAAGATATGTGCAAGTTGTGGACCAAGATCGCCACAGTGAATCAGAATGCCTTAAACTTTGTGGACCATTGGGAGTTTGTGGCATTAGAAGAGCGAGTAACCAAGGTGGAGGAAGGAGTTAAAAATATAGCCAACTTTGGGAATGAGTTACTTGGAAAGGTAAACTCTTTAAAGAGGAAAGAAGGAGACCTCATCTGAGAGGTCCTATTCCTGAAAACAGAATGTGAAGTGGATCTCATTTGTTTGAGAAAGTTTGGTGCAGACATTGAGAAGTTGATGAAAGAAGTTGAGGATTTGAAAGCCCACAGATGTGCATGTGAGCCTGATATAGCCAGTGATGCCAAAGAGGGAAGTCCTCAAACAATAATTGGAAAGATGAACACTCTGTGATTAATGCTGCCCACATTTAATGCTATTTTGGAGATGACGCCCAAAGTCACTCCATAAGTGAGCCAAGTAGCCAAACTGAGAGAATTGGTCCAAAATGACTCAAAGGAATTCATAGCAACACCTAATTTCCCACATTCCATTGGATAACGCCCCAGCATTTTTCAACTATTTGACATGACCATGAATGGATACAGAGATTGTCAGAAGGCGTTGACGGTCATGAACTGTTTGGACACAGATTGCCAGAATCTAGTATTACCCCATCTGGAAGGGGACAGCTGGTCCTATGCTGAGGCTAAAGCAGCCATAATGAAGGAGTTTGGGAGTCCAACCCATATGTAAAAATGCAAGCAAGAATTTATGGGAATTCAATTTCATAAAGATGAGTCTCTTGCAAGCTTCACGGATCAATTTTACCAGGAGTCGCGGATCCTGGCTGGAGCAAAGGTGTTAGACAACTATGATGCAAGGATCACTTTGCAAGCAGCCCTTCAGCCCTATCACAATTTGCATCAAATGATGTCTACTGTATTCATGACTGAAATAACTACCTCACAAATGGTAGATAACCTGGAGATTCTGGGAGTGACGTTTGATGCCCCATATAGAAGCTTCAAGTCCAATCCAGTCTGAAATCTGAAACCCACAAAGGGAAGCAAAAGAGAAAAGGAGACTTTTAACTTAACTGTGCCAGGAAATAAGCCTGATGATTTCAAATGGTTAAATAAGAAATAAAAGGTCTGCTTCCAGTGTGGTGGGAAAGGGCATTTCGCTGCACACTGCAAAAAGCCTAAGGATTGAATTAGCGTGGTTCAGGCTAAAGAGACAGCAGTAGCCAAAGATTTGGGAAAAGGTCCTGCTGCATAGATAAGGAACAGTCTAGAGCAGCGGAGAAACCTGTTCCTCCCAATATCATGAATGAAGAGATAGATATTAGTGATCTATTCATAGATGACAAGCAGGATCAACTATATCAAGTGGTCAACATGGATATAAACGCCATGACCGGAGCTGGGGCAAAGAAGATCAACTCTGAGATAGTTCAGGAAGTTGCCCAGCCGTACACCCAGCAACTGGCAGAGAAGATTCAGATCACCAAGAATCCTGATGAGTTAACCAATGTTTGCTTAGATGAGGCCAATCTGTTGATTCCCCTTCACATGATTAAGGAGGCATTTCCTGAATTATTGGCGCAGATCATTTATACCTAGATTTGGCTAATAATGCCACAATTCACTCCATAAATACTTTATTACAATACTCCAAGTGTACATATATAGATATTCAGGTGAATCAAGTGAGGGTGCGGGCAATAGTTGACAGTGGAGCACCCATCAATAATGTGTTGACCAAGATGGTGAAGAAGATGAAGATCTCTCTGGACTTGGAACACAAGAGAGAATATAGAGCAGCTGGGAAAACACCACCGTTTCCTGTAGAGCATATAGTGCTCTGCCACTACAATCTGGGTCATTGGTGGTATCTGTGCCAGCAATAGTTTTGGCGAACCAAAACTATGATATCCTGATTGGAACAGAGTTTCTGCAGAAATATGAAGTTAAATGTAACTTTGAGGATAATACGTTGACCATCCTGGGTCAGATGTTACCATTGGTATACCAAAAGAATGGTGAAGTTCCGTTGAACCAAAGAAATAACTTCATTAATCTGATATACAATGATGGCATTGTACCGATTTAGTACCAATTAGTTGGTAGGAAGTGATGAGAGATGCCGGCAGAAATCCTAGAAAACCAGGGAATTCCCTTGAGGATCAAGAAGGAAAAAACTATACCGGCTGTATTGCAGATGATAGTTGACACAGGGCTGACTTTAGAGATTCCGGAGCTGTTGTGTGGAGAAATTGGAAGCCCCTGGAAGAAGTCCAGAGTGGAGCCATGGGTGGCTCCCAGGATAATCATGCTGGGCCATAAAGAAATATGAGTTCTATTGGCGTATTTAAGCAAAAAATTGATGTAGATCAAGAGAATCAAATCATCGCGTTTATTCATTTAATACTGATGGCAGAATTGAGACAATTCCATGATTTTGGGTCTATCAAAGAAATGGGATTACCAGCCAGAGCAGCCAAAAGCATCAACCTATTGGTTGATCGAGAGCAGCTTGCAGATCTGTCAGAAGGGCAGAAGGAAGAGGTGATCAAATTATTTGAGAGATATTGGGAAGTATTCACTCAGGACAACCACAATTTGGGATGCGCACAAGGCATAATTCACAAGGTTGACACCAGGGAAAAACTACCAATAAGGATGAGACTGATCTGAAGGTCAAAAGCTGCAAAGTGGTAGTGGAGGATGAGATCAGCAAACTAGTGAAGCATGGGCTTCTAGTTCCGTCGTCAAGTCCCTGGGCAAGCCCAATTCTGATTGTAAAGAAAAAGATGAATCAAATTGGGTAGTGATTGACTATCAGAGGCTGAATAAAATTACAAAGAAGGATCATATCCCCTACTGAGGATTGACAATGCGCTGGATTAATTATGAGAAGCAAAGTATTTCTCTGCAATGGACCTAATCTTGAGATACTGGCAGATCGACTTGCCAGAAGAAGACCAAGAAAAATGTGTGATTATCACCGCACAGGGGTTATACCAGCTGACTAGGATGCCCCAGGGTCTTTGTAATGTGCTCACAACATTTCAGAGGGCCATGGATGCGATATTGAGCGACATGAAGTTGTCATGCGTCCTGGTATATTTGGATGATATCAATGTGTTCAGTAGACCTTTACTGATCACCTGCACCACTTGGAGGAAGTTTTTAAGAGACTGTCCGCGGCTAACCTGAAGATCAAGCCATGGAAGTTGTCATGATTGGATGACTTAATAGTAGGAACGGATGCTAAAGATAAGGCTGGGTGAAAGGAGGCCCAGAAGGTGAAACTTCAGGCTCTTCCTGACCTGAAACACACCTTAGATCAACGCTGGGTGCAAGCCAAGCATGCCCAGGTTGATACTAATGGGGTGCAAAATGCCCAGCCTCTTATCTCGGGCCAGGCACTGAAACAAACGATTTATGTTACAAACAAAGATGGTTCAATTCAGTTAATTGGAGAGCAAGGGTTTAAATCCCATTCAAGTTATGAAATTTTAAGCTCAGGTAAAATATGGCTTCAATTGATTACTCAAGTGAAGGCACTTTTGGTGTATTTTACAAAAATGGATGGAAGCGTCTATTTATTGGAGCATCAAGGCTTGGGCGCACTTCCGCAGAACCTGAATTTTCCCAGCCCACTTTAAATATGTTTTTTGCGACCAACATTCCTTGTTGGTTGACTTTCTTAAATAAAAATACCCGTTATTTTATGTTTTACTTATGGTTCCTTGGACTAACTTGGTGGCGGAACTCTTCAGGGAGGTCTCCTACTATGTGGGCCACTACCTTTTATTGCAATTTACCAAAATCCCAGGTGCTCCCTTGGTCCTCCCAGGTCCCCTCCAGATCGAGGCACCCAAGCCCCCTGACGCCAAGATACACTTGATTATGGACTCCCCTCTGGGGTCCACTCAAGCTGTTATGTTCCTCACTTACCTGGTCCTATATGTTGCGCTCTACACCCTTGCCTGGGGTACCTTTTGCACAGGCACCTTTCAAGGTGTCTTCTTTCCCTTTCTTCTAACAGTTAGTTCCCTAGCAATGTGGGTTTGCATCCCACATCACCTTGCTGGGAACGAGAGAGTTACAGACACTCTCTTGACATTAGTCAACCAACCATTTTATATACATGCATAAGAATTATCCGTGTGGGATTTTCATTATTAGTAAATTGGGTGCGCAGTCCATTTGTCACTGCCACGATGGTGCTCACCACAGTTTTCTCATTTGGTTTTGTATTGGTGCATCTCGGCGTTATTCTTGCAACTAACAATTGGGAAGTGCCCACCCTTCCTGCTTGTACCTGGTGGTCTCAGACTTTTTGTGGTTCAGAAGTCGCGATTCCCTGATTTTCCACTGATATTTACAAACTCAATTTAAACAAACATGTTTTACTTATGCGGCACGTTCAGACAATGTTGGAGGAATCTTTGAAGCTGAGAATGGGGGTGATGGCCTTGGATAATATTAGCAATCCATTGCTGTTATGAGAATAGGGTCATTCACATCTAAAAATGCGTTTTATAATAAAAACAACACATATACCTCTGAACCATATTTGCTCTCATATGGCTCAGAGATGGAACCTACTTCTAGGTATCAAATCACCCTTTGAAAACCTTCTTTGTCCTCTTCTATGATTCACAGCTCTCAGGAGGTTGAAAAAGAGCTGCGCTTACAATACAACAATGTTTATGCCCCTTCTGAAAATATGGTGGGATATGTGGCCTCAGTAGTAAGAGTGGCCAAATATCCCTCCCCATTATTTGTTTCAAATACATCCCAGAATGACATGTTAATGCCAGATGATGAGTTTGTTAGTGATGTTTTGGCGTTTTCTGCCTTAAATAAAGACCATTCAGGGTATTTTCTACTGACTGCTACCCTTTTTTCCCCTTTAGGGAAATTCAGAATTACTATTCCGGTGGATACTGGCGCCTCTGAAAACTTTATGGACCAAAACCTAGCCGACTACCTTGAGCTGAGTTACTTTCAAGGTGGTATGGTTAGGGGAGTGGCGTCCCAAGGTATTCCCACTCTAAAGGCCATTGAAACAGTGAACTATCAGGTTAGCAAGTACCACTTGTCCAATCACTTCCAAGCTATCAAAAACTTTTGTACCCTATCATTTTGGGTGTGGAGTGGTGGCGGAAATTTGACATCAGAACAACTTGAAAGAGATTACCCTATCCCTCACATTAAAGGATGGTCGCACATTAGTTGTTTCTTTGTCTGAGGCTAACGTCCATGGAGAATTGCCCCACTGGCCCCACCTTCACACCTTTAGCCTTGCCCCTATGCTAAAGCCTACCGTGGAGGTTCCCTTACCCTCTTGTTTGGAGGGTTTGGAATTTTCCTTTGATGCAGCATCAGACTATGAATTATCTGCTCATTCAAAGTTTGATTGCAAGTTTAAGCTCACAGTTGATCAGGTGCGCATATCTTCACCCATTTAGCCATTGACTGTCTGGGAGGAAGAGGCGTTAGATGTGTGGGTGAAGGAGCAGTTAGCCCAAGCTGAGATATTTCAGCGCACCTCCTCTGTATGCTCCCCACTTTTATTTGTTGAGAAGGATGATGGTACTCTACGCCCATGTGTAGACTATGGGAATTTCAACAACGTCACAGTACCAGACTTGCATCCCGTCCCACTGGACTCACATTTTGCATAATATTTGTAGAAAGCGAAAGTCTTTTCCAAACTGAAATTGTTTAAACACATTCAATCAGATTCAGATTAATAAAGGATAGGAGTGGTTAACCGCGTTCCATACCAGAAAAGGGATTTTCCAGTTTTGGGTCATGACCTTTGGGCTTAGAATGCCCCTGCTATCTTTCAACGTCATATTGATGCAGTGTTGGGGACCTGTTAGAGGTATGCGCGGTTGCCTACATGGATGATATTCTGGTGTTTACACCTGATCATGAGTCCCATGAAGTACACCTTTGGCAAGTGGTGGAGAGGTTAAGGGCAGCCCGCCTTACGCAAAAGATCAGCAAGTGTGAACTCTTCAAGTCCAAGTCACTTTTCTGGGAAACTTCATGTTTGACCAAGGACACATGATAACTCCAGACAAGGATAAGGCCATTCGTGAGTGGCCCACCCCACTTCAGTCAAAGAAATGAGGAGTTTTTTGGGGACGTGTACATTCCTCAAAAAGTTCACGCCAAATCTTTATGAGGTGGTGGCGATCTTATATAAGGCTAGCGGTGCAAAGGTGCTTCAGTGGTCCCCCATTTTGGAAGATGCTTTCCAAGCAGTGAAGTGCACTATGTTGTTCACGACCATCCTTCACCATGTGACCCCTCAAAAGAGTTCATTGTGTCTACTGATGCCTCCAACTTTGCCATAGCAGCTGCCTTGTTACAATTAGGCGAAGATGGGATAGAGCGTCCGGTGGGATATTCTTCTAGGAAAATGCTCTGCCTGAGTTGAATTACACTGTTTATGACAAAGAGTTAATAGCAGTGGTGGAGGCATTGACTTATTGGCGTCACCACCTGCATGGTTCCTCCCAACCTTTCCATGTACGTACAGATCACCGTGCCTTGATGTACTCCACGCTCCTCATGTCCTAACCCACGGCAGACCCAATAGCATGAGATCCTTGCCCAATTTGCATTTTCTTATGAGTTATCAAGGGCAAGGAAAATGTTTTGGCAGATGCTTTGAGCTCAACCCTGCTTTAGCATGATCCAAAGGAGGTAGAGATTCACAATACCCAGTTAATGATTCCGCCAAGTAAGATTTCATCTCAACTTCCTGCTTCCTCGGCCAACACGCCAGTGCTTGCACCTCTTGAAAATGCGTAGGAATACAGTATGTTCAGAAAAGTAGTCCTTTATCAGCCGCTATCAGCTGAATATACTATGTACTTGCTATGAGCGTTTTGAATTGGGAGGATTTAGCCAGGGGTTCTCATGTATAGGATGAGATGGTGTGGTTTCAGGGGCGCCTTTGGGTTCCTGCTGGACCACTGCACCTGTAAAATCATCAGGGACCATCATAATGAATCCTTTGTCATCCTGGGAAAGAAAAGACCTTGGAGTTAATACAACGCACCTAAAATTAAAATGGCTTGCCTGCTCAGGTGGGGCGGTATTGTAAATAATTCCTAATTTTGAAATCAAATGAAACCAAATTGTCAATCTTTAGTGGGTTTGCTGGTACCAGTCCAAAAGGCTGAAGGGCCATGGACTTCCCTATTGGTGGATTTCATTGTGCAATTACCTGTCTCTGATGGTTATGATGCCATCATGGTGGTAGTGGACCATTATACAAAGTTTGCTCACTTTATTCCTTGCAGACAACAATAACCTTGGCTGAGATGGCTAGGCTCTTTGTCACTCATGTGTTTTCACTTCACGGGGTCTCCCAAGAAATTATCAGTGACAGGGGACCCCAGTTTACCTACGTCTTTTGGGAAGAGTTGTATAAGACTCTTCAGATTTACCCCTGCCATTCAACTGCCTATCACCCCAATCAGATGGTCAGACTGAACGAGTAAACCAGTGCTTGGAGCAGTTTCTGCGGTGTAACACCGCCGCAGATCATTCAGGTTGGGTTTCTTACCTTCCTATGGCCCAATTTAGCCACAACAACACTTTGCATTCTTCGATTGGTTGTTCCCCTTTTTTCGCCAACCATGGTTTTAACCCCGCCTTTAACATGGAGCCCAGATGTGGATCCAATGTTGAAGCGGTGGTGGACTATGCCAGACTACTAAGAAAGTACACTAGGGGATTTCTACAAGTTTGGAGGCGGCAAAGCAAGCATATAAGGAGAACGCTGAGGGTAAGCGCTGAGTGGGTCCAGCGTACAAGGAAGGGGATCTCGTGATGCTTGATGCTTGTAACATCCCTATCAAGCAGCCATGCAAAAAGCTGGGATCAAAGAGGATTGGCCCTTACCGCGTTGTTAGAAAGGTGGGCCATGCCTCATACCAGTTAGATCTTCCCTCTTCATTTCGGATCTTCTCTGTCTTTAATTAGAGCAGTTTGACGTTGTTCAAGGGCCCCCACCAGAGACTCCTGAGGCTTATTCGTGGATGGTGCGCCAGAGTTGAAAGTGGATGAAATAGTAGCCTCCTGCCGTGTTAAAAGAAAACTTGAGTACCTGGTATCTTGGAAGGGTTTTGACGCTTCAGAGAACAGTTGTGTACAAGCGCGTGACTATGTGCATGCTCAAGACCTGATTAAAGCTTTCCATAAGTGTTTCCCCAGTCCGCCAAATCTCAACCCAAACCAACCATTGCTGCAATAAAGTTGGCCCCAGCCCACGAGAACTTTTCTTCTGGCGCAAGCCCCTGGAGGGGGTTGTGTCACTTAGGGAGGAGAGGGTAATGTCATGGTTGGAAAATGACATCATCCTTGGGACCAACGTTAGAGACAAAGATGCTTGAAGGGAGGCCAAGAAGGTGAAGTTAGCAGGCCTTTCAGACCTCAAGCATATCATAGACCAGCTCTGGGTTAAAGCTAAATATGCCCAAGTTGTTCCTATGGAAGCAAGCAAAGTTTGGCCCTGTATGAGTAGGGGCATTAAAACGAACTAGCTTTATTACAATGGG
Organism: Massospora cicadina; assembly: GCA_022478985.1. Lineage (NCBI taxonomy): Eukaryota > Fungi > Entomophthoromycota > Entomophthoromycetes > Entomophthorales > Entomophthoraceae > Massospora > Massospora cicadina. Next base: position 64,910 of record JAKSZP010013514.1, read on the forward strand.
AAACAGTTTGCTTTGGTTTTTAGGTAAACTATGTTTTAAAGCCCGTTCAGTTTTTGCATTATCCAGCTCAGGTCGGCCATTTTTACAATCAATCACCCAAGTTTGGTTGATTACTCAATATAGCATTTTTCCCAATAAAAGCGTGCACCTATTGGCATGCCTTGGCTTAGACCCGCTTTCCTCAATTGATTGTTTTGCTGAATCTCCTTAAATTTTCCATGTTGAGACCAATCTTCCTTGTTGGTCGACTTCTCCCTTAAATAAAATCCCCTTTTTTAGTACACCATTTTAATTATGTTATCTTGGATATTCCTGTGCGTGGACCTCTTTGAGAAGGTCTTGCGCAACATTAAACATTTAATTTGTACTACAGTAAGTTTATCCACCAGTGCACCGTTGGGCCGCCCAGGTTCCCTCCAACCTATAGCTCCTAACTTACCCCTCCGTGCACCTCAATGCTCCTGTTTGGTTAAATATCTTAGGGATAACCCTTTCCTTTCTAAGTTACTCTGCTCAAGCACCCTCTATAGGACTTTAGTAACTTTATTACTATCAATTAGTTTTCTGGCGTTGGCCCTGTGCACCATGCACTACCACGCTGGAAACAGGAGAGTTATAGTTCTTTACAAACAAGTAGTCTTCTTTCTGTTGTTTGTTTGGTCACTCACCGATTTTGTGAGTAGTATTTGCTATAACTTAAGAAACTTTTTCAGGGAAGAAGAGCCCCATGGATAACTACTCTATCCTCATCTAATATTCAATAAGGTAATCTGTGTGTTCCCTCCCGAGATATTGTCAATAAAGTTCTCAACGCCCTTGCTGAGGTGCAAAAGCATTCTGCTATTGCCCTTATTAATGCCGCTGCGCTATTCCATGTCCAACAAGGGGTCACCTTTTTGGATGCAGTAGAAGGGGATGCCCGTCAGTGGGTATGAGGACTTCTGCATTATACTTTGCAAGTAGGAGATTCTACCTTGCTGATTGCAGTAGTATCAGCTACTTTGAAGCCCCCTATGTCACATTCAGACCGTTTATTCCAACTGCTTTTTAAAATGGCTGAAGCCCTCAGCTTGGCTTCTTTAATCACAACCTTCCGTGAACAGGCTCCCACACTTAAGCTCTCTAATGATATGCTCCACTGAATCTTTAGATCAGTGCTGTATTCTGCTTCTGCCCATCACAAAATTTGGTCTACTCCTATTGAGACAGTGGATCAAATATGTAAATTTTTGACCACTATCAACGCCTCCCCGCCATTCTTCCCACTATCAAGGAGGAAATTATATGATCAGACTACCTAAAGATGACTCGGATTCAGTCCTTACCATTAAACCAGTATTGGTCCTGGCCTTGGATCCTGTCAATACCCCTGCATTTGAGTCGTATTATCCTGATTCACCCATTAATAAATCAGTAAAGCCCAGATTGAAGTAGCTGGTTTCAAAGCCCTTGGTCTTCCCAACTTTACTTTTGAAAAGGTCCCTGACCTTCCCCCTGATTTACTTGCCATCTCTTCAATTGCAGCAGAAATGACCAAATATACCAATAAACAAAACTTCGCTTATTTCTTATTTATCTATGAAGATTAGTATCAGGTCTAACCATGTCTCCTTAAAGGCTTTGTTGGATACTGGAGCCGCAGGTTATTTAATGAGCGTTGAGCTAGCCTAACAATTGGAGCTGGACCAGGACGTAGGTCCTTTGGTGATGGTTGCTTCATCAGCCTCCCAGACCTCATATATAGCCCATTGGCCAGTATATTTCTCAGTACATCAGTTTAGCTTTTGTGATCGGTTCTCTGCAATGACAAACTTGGTGTTTCCTGTAATCTTGTGGGTCAGATGATGGTGTCAACAACATGTTAGAATCCACCTGGAGTCAAAGATGCTGTCATTTGTTAATGACCAAATGGAGGGGGAATTTTATTTAGTTGATAACCTTAAAAAACTCAAAATCACAGCTCCATCACTTCTCTCATTTCTCCTGCGGGCCTTCCATCCAATTTTTCTGAAGAATTAATGCACTATCAAAGTATCTTTGATTCTTGGGACCATCTAGTACTAAAAAAAGTATCTTCGATTCTGAGAGGGTAAACCATCTTCCCTCTCACACTGAATTTGTCTTAGGATTCTGAACAACTGTACATTAGGTGAATATCAACTGTCCCTATGTATCCACACATAGCAGTGGAGGAGGTTGCGCTTAACACCTAGTTAGATGATAACTTAAGAAAGAGTGGTTGTTTAAAGAGACATCACCAGTCGCATCTCCCATTGTTTTTACCAAAAGGCTGATGGTTCCTTCATCCCCGCGTGTATTAAGGACACTTAAACAAAGTTATGATATATGATCACTACCCTTTGCCCCTAGAGCAAACTATCAGTCAAGCAATTGCTTACTCTCATGTGTTCTCCAAGCTGGATCTCATTAATGCCTTCAACCAAATTTTGGTGATGGAAGGGCAAGAATGGCTTACCACAATTTGAACAAAGTGAGGTATTTTTAATTTCATATAATGCCCTTCAGGTTGAAGAATGCACAGGAACATTCCTTGGAATGATTAATAGTATGCTGGGTGACCTCCAATTCACTTGCGCAGTTGCATACATTGATGAAATAATGGTTCACTCCCCAACTCCTAAGCAACACACAAAAGACTTGGAAGGGGAAAGTAGCCACTTTGCATAAGGTGGGCCTATTTTTTTAGCCTTCAAATTGTGAGTTTTATAAGGAGAAAATTACATTTCTTGGGAATTTTGTCATCAAGGATTGTTACTAAATTCCCCCAACAAGTTGGATGCTATCCGCGATTGGCCAACTCAACAACCCAGAAATACAAAGTTTCTTAGGCACCATTATTTTCCTGAAGAAATTAACCCAGCCCTTTCCCAGTTAGCCTCTCCACTTCACACCTCACAGATAAGAATGTGCCTTTTCGTTGGACACCCAAGTGTCATCAGGTGTTCAAGTCAATTGAAGAGGTGTTCTTATCTCCCCTTGTCCTAAAACATGTGGACCCCTCCAAACTGTATATTGTTGCTTGTGATGCCTCATCTGTGACAGTAAGTGTAGTTCTGCTCCAGTAGCATGATGGCTTAGAACATCCGGTTGCCTAATTTTTCTGGAAATTTTCCTCTACTGAGCAATCATGGGCCATCTATGATAAGGAGTTGGCACCCGTGGAATGGGCATTGACTCATTGGTGGTATCTGTTACAGGGTGCCCAGTATGAGTTAACTGTGCTTATGGATCACCAAGCTCTTTTGTATTTTCACAAACCACAGAAATTGGCACATTGGCAAGCTCATACCTATCAGGATTTGTGCAGTTTCAATTTTAAATATGAATTCATGAAAGGCGAACTAAATGTGCTTCCCAATTTTATTAGCCACAACCTGGCCCACTGTCCTTTGGACTCAGATGAAGTGGACCTTGTTACCATGATTACCTCCACTCAAATCTTGTCTATTGTTCCTCCTGTGGTCTTGTCAGTCACCTTTGCACCTGGCGCTCCTCTCATTTCACAGTTTTTAGCAGCTCAAATGACCTGCCCCGAAGGAGTGGAATTATTTGATCAATTGTCCTTGAAAACTCATAAAATTCCCTATATTTCTTGGTGGAGGGTCTCATCTATTTTTGGTCGCGGGTTTGGGTTCCTCCTCTCTTTAGAGCCAAGGTGTTTCGAGTTCATTTTTGATCCTCCCACAATTAGCCATCCAGGAAATAAGAAATGTATCAATTTAATCAAGTGGACTTATAATTGGGCGGGTTTAACTAAGAAGTTACATCCTGGATCGCTGATTGCATTACCTGTGCATGGCCAAGTCAGACTTTTCAAAAATAAATGGTCTCCTCCATCACTTACAACAGGCGGAGGGTCCATGGACATCGGTGTCCATGGATTTTATTGTTGAACTTCCATATTCTAATGGTTTACGGCGGTGATGGTGGTAATCAATCGTTTTACCAAATTTTTCCTATTTAATTCCCTGTGCTTTCATAATCAAGTCATAAGAAACCGCTCATCTCTTTGTGCGCCATGTGTTTTTGATGTTTGATCTTCTGCAGGAGGTCATAAGCGACCGTGGTTCACAATTCACAGCATGGTTCTGGAGTGAACTCTTATCCATTTTAATATTTTCCCCCTGTTGTTCCACAGCATACCATCCTCAGTCCAATGGATAAACTGAGAGAGTAAATTAAATCTTAGAACAGTACCTGTGCTGCTATTCTGCAGCTGCACAGGACACCTGAGCTATAACCTTATGCTCACTCAATTTGCCTACAACAACAAACTTTACGCTTCTATGGGGGTTTCTCTTTATGAAGCGACGTTAGGGTATAATCCTAGTTTTCAGTCTGTCACTGCTTGCGTCCTGAGGTCCCTGCTGCCACAGATCATACTGACCAAATTCAGTCTACTCATTCATTAGTGAAGGAGCATTTCACTAAAGATATCAATGATTACAAGCGGTTTGTGGATTGAAAACAGCTTCCTAGCCACAACATAACGATGGGTTCATATGTTATTCTTGATATGCGCCATTTGTGAATGCAGGTACCCTCCCAGAAGTTCACAAGTAAGCATTTGGGTCCCCACTTGGTGGAGGAAGACTTGGGAAATGGTGCTTTCTGGTTAAAGTTGTCATCTCATTGGAAGCAGCACCCCATCTTCCACGTTTCTTGGTTGTCCTCATTTAAGGGGGCTGTTCCCGCAGACCCAGAACCAATTTTAATCAAGGAAGCGGAGTAGGCTAAGGTAGAAAACATATTAGCATCCTGCAAATCTCGAAGGTCAGTTCAGTATCTCATCGCCTGAAAAGGCTATCCAGCCTATGATAACAGTTGGGTTAAGGCCCATGATTGTGCTAACTGCATGGAACTGGTTAAGGGTTTCATGAGTCTCATCCTGACGCTCCCCATCCCCCCCCAAAAAAGTTGTGACTTTAATAGCAATCAAGTTGCCTAAGGCTCACAAAAATGTAGCCCTCATGAAGTTTCCCAGCAGTGGCACCCCTCCTTTAGAAAAAGGAAAAGGTAATGTAATTCCAGGGGAACGTCCCCTGTGCATTTGTTGGGCGATTTTCCCATTTCCAAATAAGAAGGGTCCAAAGAGGGTGGCTGTACCCCTCATCACCCAGGGTGACCTCGCCCACATGGTAGACAAGCGCTGGGTAACAGAACTCTCTCTAAAAATTCCTTACTACACATGCTCACCTCTGCCAAACTTGTCTGCCAAATTGAGAAAATCTGTGCCAAGATTACCAAATTGAAGATGAAAGGTCTGAAACCTATGGGAATAAAGCCCGACAATCAGGAAACTAATAGTCAAGAAGGGACAAGTATCAAATTATTGGCCAGAATCACTGATGGTTTTGACTCAGGTAGCAGTACAATCACCAATGCCAAGCCCCCTTAAAATTCGTCAAGGATGATCTCCAATGAGCAGATGGTACCTTTGGGAACTATCACAGACAATTCAAAATTCCCTATCTAATGAATTAGGAGTTGCAGTTGACATTACTCATTTGACCAAATGAATGCCCCGGTAACTGGGCACAGGCAGGTTGGGAATCTGAACCCATTTCCAAAATATTGGGACCTCCCCTATGTGGGGTGGCCCTGGGGAATTCCGTTGCTCATTGGGCCAGATGCCATTATGCCACCCAATAAAAACTCAGTCAAGCTTCAGTCCAGGTGTTTGCAGTCAAACTGATAGTGACTTGGCCTGCCGCTGAATCCTGCGGTGTTGGTTCTAGTTAAAAATATTTTCACAATCCCCAAAAACTTTGCTGGTTTAGGTTGAATTTGAGGGCCCCATCCTGCTTGGACCTACTACCAGATCAAATACTATTTAATCAGTTGCATTACACTAAAGAAATTGTTGGTCAATTTTCTTTATTTCCTTTCCAATAAATTTCTGCTAAAAACCCAAATTTTTATTTTATTTAAATCCTTCTTGCCATAGTTTTAATGGCACTAAACTTGTGGCCTGTCAGTCCCTACATCAGATGGGCATTACCAGTTTTGATGATTACAATCACTCCCACCATAGTCAACAGATTCAACGTGCAAGAACTCTTAGCAATTTATACCCATTATTGAAACTATCCACTATCAATATACTGTGATTTTGTGGCCTTATATAAACCATTTTCAAGCAAGGATCGCCCACTTGTCTCTATGATATTAGCAAACCCACCCACAAGTAACCCTGTAGAAGCCAACCCAGTAGTACAATCCCTTGCAGCAAGACCCTCAGTGTCTGGGGCTGTTTCCATTTGGTTCATTATCAAGTTCCTTTTCACACTTGTTCTACATCAACAAGTCATTATAAACCAATTCGCAGCTCCATACAACGTTGTACAAACGGCAATGCCACTGGCATTCTGGCTTACTTTATGGTGCTCACACATCCTGACTGGCAGGATGGTCTAAACTTTTTCTGCTGTTTTCATGAAAATGGGGCTCAAGATCAGGGGAAAACGCCAGAATATCATCCATGTAGGCAACCGCACATATCCTCAGCTGGTCCCCCAAATCCGCATCAATATGGCATTAAAAGATAGCAGGGGCATCTTTAAGCACAAAGGGCATAACCCAAAACTAGAAAATCCCTTTTCTGGTATGGAATGGTTAACCACTCCTATCTTTTCAATCTGGATCTGATTAAACGCATTGATACAATTCATTTTGAAGAAGACTTTAGCCTTCTCCACATAGCATGCAATCTGATAATCCAAAGGGATGGGATAGATATCTGGTACAGTAACATTGTTTAGGTTCCCATAATCTATTAAGGACATTAAGTTCCATAGGCTTTCTCCACAAAGAGAAGTGGGGAGCATACTGGGGAGGTACGCTAAAATATCGCGCCTTTATCTAAAAGCTCCTTAACCCACACATCTAGTGCTGCTTCCTCCCATATGGTCAAAGGGTAAATTGGGAAAGATATGTGCACCAGATCAACTGTGAGCTTAAACTCGCAATCAAACTCTGAAAGAGCAGGTGATTAATTGGCTGAAGCTGCATCAAAAGAAGATTCTAAACCCTCCAAACAAGAAGGTAAAGGTACCTCCAGTGAGGGCTTCAACAATGGAGCGAGACTGAGGGTGTGGATAATGGGCCAGTGGGGCAAATCTCCCTGGAAGTTAGCCTCAGAAAAAAGGAACAGTTAATGTACGACCATTCTTTAATGTTAGGGATAGGGTATTGTCTCTCTGGTTAATCCTGACGTCAAACTTTCGACACCATTCCACTACCAGGATAGTGGGGTATAGAAGGTTATTAATAGCTAGAAAATAGTCTGTCAAAAGATACTTGCTCACTTGATAATCCACTAACCCTAGTACCTTTAGGGCGGGAATACCTTGAGAATCCCTCCCCTAACCATACCACCTGGCAAGTAACTCAGCTCAAGGTAGTCAGCTAGGTCTAGATTAATGAAATTCACAGAGGCTCCAGTATATACCAAGATAGTAGTGCTATTTTTACCTGAAAGTGATAAAAAGGGTAGTATTAACTAAAAATACCTTGAATGATCTTTATGCATAGCCAACAACGCCATCACTTCACCACCATATTCTTCTTTAGGTTCTAGCCTGACCCCAAGGTACATTTATGCATCAAAGAATGAAGAGGGATTTTGGCCACTCTTACTACTGAAGCCACATATACCACCATATCTTCAGCATCTGCATAAACGTTTTTATAATGTAATTTTAGCTCCTTCTCCTCCTCCTGGGTTCCGCGGATAACTGTGGTGGTCAAGCGTGGATTCTATGGGGCAATTTGATACACAGAAATAAGATCCATATCTGAGCCATAAGGGAACAAAGATGGTTTGGTTAAATATATGGCATTGCCATTATAGAATGCATTTTTGGTCATATATGACCATATTCTCATTTTGGCACTAGGTTGTCTGACGTTATCCAAGGCCATCACCCCCAGGCCCTTCATTGAGTATACCGCCTTCACCATCCAAATTCGGTGCCAAAAGAAAAACCTTTTTAATTGTATCAATTTTATTAATTTTGGCAGAAAATCAGGGAAACTCGACTCTTGAACTGCAAAGCATCCATATTCACCAGGTACAAGCAAAAATGGTGGGTACTTTCCAGTCAGAGGTAGCAAAAATAATGTCAAGATGCTCCAACCTTTGGAAAAAAAGAGTAAACAGTGGTGAGCCCCACCGCAGCTGTAGCCCACAGATGATGCACACCATTTGCACTTTGTGAAAGTCCTACACAGAAAAAATTCAGACACATAATATCAAGTGGTTGATCAACTAATGTAAAAAGAGTGTCTATAAATCTCCTGTTCTCGCGTGGTAGTGCATAATGCACAGGGCCAACACCAGGAAACTAGTTGCTAGTACTAAAGTTACTAGAGCCCAGCAGAGGGTGCTTGAGTTATAAAAACTTAGGTTGAGGAGGGTTAGCATTAGATGGAATAAAAAAAGAAACCACATGGTGCTAAGAGTGGCAGTGTATAGGCAACTCAGGTTGGAGGGAACTTGAATGACCCAATGGTTCATGGGCGGATAGATTTATAGTAATTTAAATGATTAATGTTGTGTGAGACCTCCTCAAAGAGGTCTGTGCACAGGATCGTCCAAGATAACATATATAAGAAGGTATACTAGCGTAGGGTTTATTATGAGGGAAATTGAAGGGAGGATACCCCAGTGGTAGAGTATGGACCCTCTACCACTGCCTCCCGAGTTCAATCCTGGTAATAGACTTTGGGTAGGGGACAATTTTGACTGTGTTGGTTTTGCGCACCAATGCCCCGAACTGAGATAGCAAATAGCAAAGGCAGTCCATGGGGTTCCTGGCCTATCATATGCCACTCATTGAGGTTTTCCAGGTTTTATCCTCCTTTCCCATTTTATTCACTTCCCTAATCAGTGCGGTATCATCCCCAGGTCAACCCACCTCAAATAAAATTTAATTTATGAGGAAAATTGATCAACAAGAGAGATTGGTCCAAAAAAAAGATTCAAGGTAATTTGGGAAAACAATCAATTGAAGGAAGTGGGTCTAAGCTGAGGTGCATCAATAGGCGCACGCTTCCATTGGTCAATAAACTGTACTTGGTAATTGACCAAACTTGGGTTATTGATTGTAGGAGATGTCAACCCAAGCTAGAAATTTTGAAAAATGAAAGGGTTTAGTGAACCCATTAACCAAGAAACTGAATCAAAACGTTTTTGATTAATGCAAAGCTGGTTCATTCTAAAGCATCTGCTGTTATACAGGGACAAACTTCTCTTGCATGCCTAGGACTAACCTGGGCTTACCTCGCCTTCACCCAGTTGATCTAAGGTATGCTTGAGGTCAGGGAGGCCAGCCAACTTCACCTTATTAGCCTCTTGACATGCAGCTTTGTCCTTGGTACTTGTCCCCATGATTGTGTCATTTTTAAGCCATGACACTATCATGAGAGATATAAAGTTGAGCTGCGTTTTGTTCTAATTTATAAATAAATGTGTTCTTAAAAAATGGTCACTCAAGATCTAGTGAATCTTGAAAGTTCTTCAGAGGTTGCCCTGAGCTCAATTTAAAGATATAGCCTAGAAAATGCAGGTTTTTAATTCTTAAATGAAATATCTGGATCATATCATCAACACTTGATGAATACGGCCACAACTCTCAAAGATTGAGGTCATTAATTGCATGAGAGAGCCTGAAAGTAAGTGAGACATTTAAATATTTTTTGGAATGGTTAAATTATTACTACCAGATTCATACTAAGACTCACACAGATTACTAAGCCCTTATTCCATCTACTTTTAAAAGTAATAATTTTCCAGTGGTTACAGAAATGTAAAGGAATCTTCAACTGACTGCAGAAAGCTCTGACTAAAGCCCCTGTTCTGAGATACTCTTACTTCAATAAGCCTTTTATAGTGAAGTTTGAACTGTCTCTCATGGATATAGGAGCTTTACTCTCCCAGATAGGGGATGACAGGGAGTAATATTCAGTAGCTTTTTGTAGTCATGCCCTAGATAAGCATAAGCTTAATCACATGGTAACTGAGTAAGAATTCTTAGATGTTGTATATTCTTGTAAACAGTTCAAAGTCTACATACCTGGGACCAAGTTAAAAATTGTCACCACCCATGCTTCCTAGAAATGTTTATATAATATCAAGGAACCTGAAGATCAGTTAGAATAATGGGCCTTCAAATTACAGCCTGTGAATATGAGATAGTTCATTGCTCAGGGCATACCAATCAGAATGCCAATGGGTTTCTGCAACTTTCTGTTATAGCAACACTCACTCCCTTTTCAGATCAGATCTTTAGAAAAAGAAATTAAAGAGTTATATCAATAAAAAACCTGATATTTGACACACCTTGGACTTACTCATTAAGGACATTAAAATTTGGGACAGACAATTATTTAAAGTTGTGGGGAGAAATCAAAAGACTGTACCCTTATTCTACTCCCTTCCAAAGATAATCACGTAAGCTCATTGTGCCATATTACATGAGAGCTTACCAAAGATTAAAAATAATTAAATAAAGGTAATATCAGTAGTCCTTAATATTTGAAGTTCAAGATATATTATTTAAGTGCTACAAATGTCTAGCACAGCAGCCTTATAAGCCCACAACCACTTACCAGCTAGTAAAGCCTAATTAGGCTAGGGACACAGTGTCTATAATGTACTAGGGCCTTTTTCAACTTGCGTCCTTAACTTCAGTTACAAATAGTAGCCATTGACCATCTCACTAAGTGGGTTTAGGATTGACTTCTTAATGGTCTTGGAGCAATATCAACTGTAAAGGTTAAAAAAGGAACAAATAATACACAGGTATTGTTGCCATCAAGTTTTCTCATGGACTATGCCACTAAACACTCCTTGTGAGTTTTACCTAAGTAAAATGAGCTAATAGGATCAAGGTAATTTTTACTGTCACTAACATCCTGGGACCAATAAAATGGTGGAATGCGCAAATTTTACCTTAGTACAAGCCCTTTAAAGTTCCTTCACCATTTTTACATTGCAATGGGTCATATATTTGGACTCAGCCGTTTTTTATAATACTAGTTACCACAGCGGTACAGGATATTCACCCTTCCAGCTTTTATATGGTCAACAACCTGTACTAAGCCCTTTCTCTACTCCATTTTTACCATCAAGGATGAAATTTGGCCATCTAAATACTTTGACTAATTGATTGAATCCCTCATTAGGATTCAAACTGAGGCCTATGGAGCAGCTCTTATTCAAAGAATCAAACATAATGAGAAGGTAGACTTTCATGAATTTAATGCGGCGAGCTTTTAAAGTCAGCAAACGGGTCACTTAATGCAATATTTATAGATTTTTAGGACGCATAAGGTGGCTACTTTATGTAAAGGGCCATACAAAGTTATTGTATGAGTTGCTGATAGGAATAAATTATTAAAAAGCCTGATTGATGGGTAAATAGTCAATCACATTCATGTCAAATTTCTCTGTTGTCAATGGTGTTGAAGCAACCTCAAGTAATCTTCTATTAAAAAGCTATAGTCTTAACATGAACAAACGCAATTAGCTTGTTTAAAATGCTCTAATATGTCCCCCTGATCTCTGAGTTCCCTCCTCATTCCAGAATCATCACACGACGATTTCTATTCTATAAATCGACCTTTACCTATAAATGGGCACGATTATACTCATTGTACACATTGTATGTATTGTGACTTTAAGTGCTTCTCTCACACTCAACATTGTAGTGCTCACTACAGGAGCCCACATTCAATTAACTTTTTATCAACAAGTTGGAGTCTCCCATTAAAAAAGAAAGCAATCAGAATAACCAAGCTCATGTATTTAAGTCAACCCACCTATTCCTTCTCAACTGGCTCACAAAAAAGTAGGATGAAGTTACTCCCCTCATTTTTAGAGAATTAGATTCACATGCCCCTTCAAGGAGCAGCTTTAGCATATTGGAAAAAGTTTGCTAAGAGGGTTCCAGTTATTTATTGTCTGTCAGCCAACCTTATACCCGCTTTAATTTACCAGCGACACAACTAAGACCAACTTGGCAGGACTACAAGCGATTTTGCAGCATGTTTGAAATCTAGTTCTATCCTTTATGAGTAACATCAAATGGTTAGGGCAAAATACATAGGATGCCTAAATCTCACCGTGAAAATTCTCAGTTGACTATTGTTTGTCACCATGCTCTAAATATAGAGATATTTCATCAGAACCAACAGAATGTGGACGCAATGTGCTCTTTACACAATCATCTTAAATCCAGTTTTATAAAGGTACAATAAGCCATTGACTTAAATCACATGCTCAATCACCAAGTTTCCCAATCTCTGGATGAACTTATTAATCAGCTAAACCGGAATGTGCTTGAGATCTGCCATCAAGTTATGGATTAATGAGTTGTCACAACTTCCTGGGTAAATGAAGTAAACCAGTTCCAGACAGAAGCTAGAAATACGATAAATGCTTCCAGAGCAGGAATATAACACTCTAAAGTAAGTGGAGGAGAACTTCCAATATATGCAACAAGTGATGTGGGTCACCACCCAGCATATTGGAAGCATGGCCAAAGTGACCACCAACCTTCAGGAAGAGCTACAAAATCTCTGAAGCCAACAGATGGGCATGCACCATGACATTGATGCCCTTAAGACTGCTTGTGTTTTCTTTGCTAACAACATAAGGGACTTTTATAGGGGCTAACGACAAGCTTTAATGTATCACATGCGAGTTATGGGATGCCAACAGAGGTCAAAGGTCCAATTATATTGATCTTCAGACTTTGATTTGCAAGCCACAAAACAAGGTTACTACTCTGAAACAATGCAAGGAATTCAAAGAATGGGATCATGAAGAATGACTGACTCAAAAGAAATGCATGGATATTAGTCTGAGCAGTGGACATCGTCAATGCAAATTCTAAGTCCAGAACAAAGAATGAACCAGATCAGTTGAGGAAGCCCCCTCTAAAGTGGAGTTAGACCAAGCTGAGGTTGATCAGCCCCAATGATCCATTCCAGCTGCACTAATGGCATTGACCCCTTTGACTGGCCCATATAGCCAGCTCCTGAGGTGCATATTGGGGAACCCAATAACCCCAGAATCTACATCAGTTCTTCACAGGCTGCATTTGACATGCTGCTCTCAGTTTGTAAATCCAGTATTTTTCAACAATTTAACCATGTCAACTTGTCTAAGTTAATTGATCTTGAAATGTGCTGTTAATAATAAAGATTATTAGATAATTTATGAAGCCAACGATTTGTTCAAGGCCAACATTATAATTAATTGCTTAGACAATCAAAGTCAAGACTTCATCATGATGTACCTTTCAGGGGATCAATGGATTTATGTTGATGTTGAGAGCACAATAATACATGATCTTGGTAGACCTGAAGGTATGGCTAATTGCAAGGATGAGCTTATGTACATCCAGTATTAGAAGGTTGAAATATTTCTTAGATCTCCAATCATTTCAAACATGAGGCTCAGGTCTTATTGGGAGCCTAAGCTATAGTCAACTTTGACATGAAAATTGTCTTAAAATTGCTACCAAAAACTATACCAATCTCCACCGTTCACTGGTGCCTGCGTTAATTAAGGGGTTGGATACTCCTTCTTTGATTAAATCCTTAAGCGATGTGAGGTTACCTTTGTACCACCAAACGTTTTAGCTTGCTACACTCGCTCTAGCCCCCATCAAGGTAACGCTAAGAGCCCTATATGATTCAGCTACATTTGGCATGGAAGTATGGGCACTTGAAAAAACCTCTCTGAAGTCACTTGCTGGAGTTTCAAGTCAAAAGGCCACTATGCTGCCAGCTTCCCCAAGAGACGCCCCAATATCAAGGACGTCACTTCCCCTATGGATAAGGATGAACAGGGAAAAGACGGTTGACATAATAGATGGGATACTCTATTGTCAAACAACTATCTATACCAACTTAGACGCTGGACAAGCCCATCCTGTGCTTGCTGTGACCAAAAGCCAGAAAGCTGACCTTATGAATTAAGGACAGAGACTTATTTGGAAATCCTAAGCTAATCAGTTTAATGACAAGAACCATTAAAATGACAAAACAAATTGTTTGAGTTACCTTTTTTTAAAAGGTATCAGAGTATCCTTATCTCTTGAAGCTCTGAATATGCATTTTCAGACGTAGGAAAGAAGGTCAAACCTTTGATCAATCAGATTAATGACCCTGCTGTCCTCACATTAAACGTGCATCTCAATTACTTCTATGATTGCATCTATAAGGACATACTTGTAAATAAGGTGCAAGTCCAAACTTTTGTTGATAGAGGAGCACCAGTTAATGTAATGTCAAATCACTTTGCAAAAAGTAAGAATTGCTTCTGATGCGTCCCATAGCCAACAATATGGGACTAGTTGCCCATACAGAACCTTTGGCAAGGGAGCCTATAGTGCTTTGCTTATGAAAATAAGATCACTTCAAGTTTACTCCCCCGCTAAAGTATTACCTAGTTAAATTACCAATTTTTAATTTGGAATGAGCTCTTTGGCTAAACATGAAGTATTCATTGCTATGAGAAAATACCCTTAAGATTCTCAGTCAGACCATGCCCCTCCATTACTCTTGGGATGAGCAAATTCCTCTTACTAATCAAAACAGATTTATAAATGTGGCTTACACTGACAGAATAATTCATATCCAATATAGGCAGACTGGTAATCATAGTAGGGCCCCACCTTATACCATCTCTAATAAAAATAAGGGCATTCTCTTATGTCCTTTCTCCATTGTGAGCTGCTTCCAGGGGAACAACAAGTTGTAAATATGGGTCTGACTTTGAACCCTCTAGATGTGTTATTTGGTGAAACTTACTCCTCATGGGAAAAGTCCTGAATCTAGCCTCATAAAGAACCCTGGTCAATTTTTCCAAGGCATCAGGAAATTTATGTGCTCCTCGCCAACCTGAAAGCTCAAAAAAGTACTCTGGCCAAAGGAAAGAAGATTTCTTAAATGCATTTTCTGACCCAGGATGAGGTACTACACATTGAGAGTGTTGGAGACCTGTCTAAGTTTGGCCTACTGGATGCCACGCATAGCACATGTGCTCTTATATCTTAAAACTAAACAGAAGACCTGACTGATGAGAAAAAGTACCAATCCTTAGCCTTACTGCAAAAATATGCACATGTATTTTCTACCAGGACTACAACCTGGTGTTCGCCAGAGATGTACTGCATCACATTGACACTAGGGATGCCCAGCCCATATATTCTCGCCCCATTTGATGCAGCTGAGCTATTAGAAAAGTCATTTAAATGATATTGACAATTGCTATAATGAGAGATGATTGTGCCCTCCCACAGCCCCTGGGCCAGCTCTGTGCTTAATGTTAAGAAGAAAAATGACTCTGACTTAATCATGATCAATTTATTGTCACCTAAATGAAATCACTAAAATGACTCTTATCCACTACCACATATAGATGAAACTTACAACTGACTAGGAGGGCCCAAGTGCTTTACCAGCCTGGACTCCATTAATGGTTATTGGCGAATCGATCTAACAAAGGCTGAGCAGGAAAAAAATGGTAATATCACTTATCAAGGTCTGTAAAAACCTACCATATGTCTTAAGGCTTATGAAACGTGCTGGATACCTTCCAAAAAGCCATGGACACCATCCTGGGGGATTTGAAGATGAGCTGTATCCTAATATACCATGATGATATCAAAAATTTTGTGCACCTTTACTCAACTCCTATCCCATTTGGAGGAAGTTTTTAAGCAAATAGCCAAGGCTCAACTTAAAGTTAAGCCCAACAAATGTCAATTTTTTAAGAATCAGATGGAGTACCTGGGTCACATCATTGATAGCCTAAGGATATGACCGCATCTTAGAAGCTCAAGGCTATTAGTCAGATAAAAACTTGAGAAAAATGGAACGTACAAGTATTTTTAGGTATGGTAGAATACTACCGCCAGTTCATTCAAGGATATTCAGCTGGCGAGCCTCTGTTTCACCTACTCAGAAGTGAAGTGACTTTCATCTGGTCTCCTGTTTGTAAACTTGTTTTTAATAATTTTGAGGCGATACTAATTTAAGCGCCCATGCTACATTATCTAGACTTTTAGCAGCCTTTTACTATTCAATCTGATGGCTCATTAACTGCCACCAGGGCTGTGCTCTCTCAGCAGAATAAACAAGGAGAAGATCACCTGGTAGAATTCTGTAGTCGTGTCCTTACTAAGCAGGAAAAGAATTATACAGTAAAAGAATGAAAATGCTTAGACATTATTTTTCCTGTAAGCAATTCTGTGTTTACAATTATGGCACTAAATTTTAGGTGGTTATTGATCACTCCTCTTTGCGGTGGCTGTATATCCTGAAAGAGCCTGAAGGTCAGTTGGCAAGGTTGTCATTGAGACTCTAGGCCTATGACTATGAGGTTATACATCAAACAGGGTCCTCTCTTCAGAATGCTGACGGACTGTCCCAGATACCCATTGTGTCCATGCTGATCCTGTACACCAACTAGCTATTGGTGAAGATGAAAGCATATAAATATGATGAAAAACAACCCCTTCTTTGGCGTAACTTGGATCATTTATGAAGAATACCAAATTCTGGAATGGGATACTCTATAAATAGATAGTGATGGTAGAAGGTGACTACAATCCATTCCCCTAAGCTTCCTCCCCTTCTGATATGGCTTTCTAGGCTGTTAGCTGAGGTGCCATATTAGAAAGTTTTTATTTCTAATAATCCCTTTGGTTGGCCCATTTGCAAATAAAGATGCGTGGCGGCTCCCCCTTTTTGGGTTGGGCACCACTAGTGCTAAAAAGTGACTAAAATCCATGCCTTACAAATAACCATTGATTATTATGAAAGCACATTGCATCGTTGGTCACAGAGGACTAGTTAGAATGATAAAGAAGATTAACAGAGTTACTATTATGAGTTAATGAGGTTTGACATCCAAGGCCTTTTGAAAAAGTGCCATGAGTGCCAATCACAACGGCTTTTAGGTCCTCCAGCACTTATCAGCTGATCAAGCCCAACTTGGCATAGCACATCATCTCAATTGACGTTATTGGACCCCTACCAGTCAGCAATTTCAACCATCTATACATTATTGTATCCATTGACCACTTAACTATGTAGGTCATTTAAGACCTTATATGATATTGGAGCATTTATCACTACTAAGTTTGTCACTGAGAATAACATTCACAATAATGGGCGTCCGCAGGTTATCCTGATGCTAAACTTTACTAACTTTACCTTGAAAATGCTTGCAAGGCTGAACTGGCTGAACTGGCATATGGGGATTAGGGTGGATCTTATCTATACCCTATAGAGACCATTAATACTGTCAAGAGAGTTAAAAGAACCTTAAGGCAAATCCTGCGTAAGTTCACTGCATCTTCCCCTTCCCAATGGACTCTCTACATTAATTCCGCTGCTTGCACGTACACTATCAGATATCATAGTGCTATTGGATTCTCCCCTTTCCAATTACTGTATGTTCAACAGCCTGCTTTGACTACCATAATTTACTCCATTGTCAAGGATCATTATGGAGTATGGCCTGAAGAATACTTTGATCAATTAGTCTAGGCTATAAAAATATTCAAACTGAGGCTTATGGTACTCCCTTAACTAGAAAGATTAACTAGAAAGCACAAGACAATATTCATTGAACACCTTTGCATGAGTTCAATGTGGGTTATTTGGACATGTACTGCAGCTCCTACAGATTCAGATGACCCAAAAGATGTCAACACTGTGTAAAGGGCCATACATAATTTTGGAGCTAAGTTATTTGATGTTTAAAATAGCAAGAATTTGCTCTATGTAAAAAAATGTTATTAAGGTTTATGCAAAATTCCTCAAAACTTACCATGGCAGTCCAATTCCCCGCCAGCCTCCTTTATAAATTAAGGCAAGTCAAGGGGAGGAGAGTGTTGTTGTTGATGTTGATTCAATCTCTAATATTTTTGTTGAATCATTATGGTCAGAATATTAAATATGTGATCAGAATTTGTCCAAGATGTTCTTAAAACTCCCCCTGCTCTCCAAGTTCCCTACTCATCCCAGAATCATCACGTGACAATTTCTACCCTCTAAATTAACCTTTTCCTGTAAATGGAAATAATTATACTCATTGTACTCATTGTACTCATTATATGAATTGTATAAATTATGCCATTATTCTCTTGACAATCATGATTCTAGCCTTTTCAGGTGAACAGCAAGTAAGAATTAGACTGGCCTGCCAGCCCAGATGCCAAAGCATTAAACAGCAAACCAGAATGCCCAAGTCACTGCTGCTGATATGAAGAATATGGAACCAGAAAGGAGCTCCACCAATATCTGCCAGTGAGCCAGAATTTCATATAAGCATAAAATAAAGTACCAGATGCACATGGCCGTTAACCCAAGGGGTATGAGAACATTTGCAGATAAGGCAGCTTAATTTTTAACATATAAAAACTAAATTTTGGGGAGAATTTTTAATGGAAATTTAAGAAAGAAAAATTGACCAACAATTTTCTCAGAGCAATATGACTGATTAAATAGTAGTCAATTTGGGGGAAAACAAGCTGTGATCAGGTCCCACAAATTAAACCAAACCGGTGACATATTCAGGAATGGGCAGGTTAGTTCCTTGGAAACTGACATCAAAAAATTTGGCGGTGGGCTGAGTCACTGTCAGTTTGACCTCAAACATCCAAACCAAGGCTCAGCTACGTTTCCAACGGTTGGCATGATGGCGTTTAGCCTGATGAGCGGTGGGAATCCCCCAAGGCCACCCCACATAGGGGTGGGCCCATTTGGTTGGGAACAGGTTTGGGACACCCAACCCACCCATGCTCAGTCGCTGTACCATTTGTTCAGTCAGTGGCATTGCATCAGGTGCAACACCTGATTTGTCAGCAGAAAGCTTTGAAACCTCATCAATGGTGTCTGGTGCTATTATCTGCCCATTGGGGGTGATGCCCAACGGATTTGGGAGGGGGGGGATTTTTCCAATTTTCATGCTAACTGAATCACAACTGTCAGGCATTCCAGCTGATAGATCAGTCTTAATACCTTTTTGACCATATAAAATCTGAGCATTGGGCTTATTGCCACTCTAATTGGTTACGATTGATTTCATTTTTGGTGATCTCAGTGCAGATTTCACTGATTCCCCATAACAGTTCTTCTGAGGATAGTGTGGGTACTGGAAGCGGGATCTGAAGTGGGAGGGCTGTTACCCAGCGCTCATTTACTATGTGAGCGAGATCGCCCTGAGTAACAAGGAGTACAGCCATCCTCTTTGGTGCCTTCTTACTTGGGAATGGGAAAATGGCCTGATCAACACCCAGAGGATGTTCCCTGGGACTTACAAGCCTGGAGACATCAACGTTTTGTGGCTATAGAATCTCCTATAGATGCCTTTTACTTATATATTAATAAAGTATTTTTATTTGCTAAAGTTATTTTAGTGTATTGGAAGTTGCTCTGACAGTAGAATTTCATTAAACGAAAAGTTGAAAGAATATAGTTTATCATATAGCACTTTATACATTATTTTGTGGAAATTACCTCATAAGTGGATCAAGGCGTCAAATCATGTAGGATTGACAGAGTCTTTAGATGGAACTATACATGTGCCTTTTTAGTGCTTGTCTCATGATCAACGGTATAAATGAAGTATGTATATACTCTAAGTAAGGAACAAGAGAAGTGATTCAAAATAAAAATTCAGGGTAACCTCAATATCTTTGTTATTCAGGAACTTTGAATTAAGTTCTCTTTAAAACTAGTTCTTTTGAAATTCCATATACTCAACTTCTTTAAGAGCTTCTTCTCACAGTGTAAACTATTTACTGGGGTATTGGTTATATCCTTGTTAAATCTCTGCTTACTGGACAATTGTGGAGTCTTAAATACTTGTTAAGTAGTTGTTGCCTTCTTTATATGTGTTAATTTAAGGTTTAAGCTGTGGCTTCACCTTAAGGCGTCCAAATTAAGTGCTTCATTTGTTTTATCTTATTGAATGATCTTTTGATTTTGAAAAAATTTAAGTCAGTTGATGGTACTCAAATGGGAAAACCTGAAGCAAGCGAGTACTGGTAATCTTACTGTCATTGGCGGCATTAAGCAAATTTTGGCTGTTATCAGCAACTATAAGGATATACCGCACGCCCTGGGGTTTAAAAAATGCTTAGTAGTCACCATCACTGACTATTAATTTTATCATGAACAAGGAGTATAAAATGACCTCAGCCATGTTGAAGATTTTGGTTGTCAGCAACTTCAAAAGGCTTTTTTGCAGTCCTTGAATAAAATTTGTTAACAATATTTCTTGTATATTGTAGATTGTTTAAAAAGCTTCTTTCTAGAGTTAAATAAATTCTATAAAGCTCAATTTTGGCATCATCCTTGACACTACACTACCTAATAGTAGATTGTGAAAAAGATATAAGGTGCCGTGCATTTACTCTGGTAAAATAATATGTTAGTGTCATCATCACAAATTAGTTACATGGCTCCTCTTTTAACCTAGACAGTTGCTGGTAAAAGTCCAAATTGCTTACAATTTCTTTAGTTGACTTCTTCAGACATGCTAAAACAGACCTTCTCTTATAACACATTCTGGAAGTTTACTTCTTTGACTCTCAACTTAAATTTTTTTAATGGTCAACTCAATATTTTGCTACTTCTATTTTATATTCTTTAACCCATCAAAAAACTCGTGATGATACTATCTGGATGGTAGGTTCTTGTGGTCCACGTTGATAACTGGGCTAGAAATGTAAAGAGGGCCACTTCTCATCCATAAAGCGCCTTGAATAGAAACATGCCTATCACCTGGTGATGCCTTAGTCTAAAAGAAAGTTATGGGGATTGTAATAATTAATAGATTTCTTTGGTTTATTATATCTTTTCTAAGTATATTTATGATGTTCCATTAATGTTTTCAACATTTGTTTTTATAGGGGACATACCAGATTGTATTTCTGGTTACTCTTACCAAATTAATTATTTTTTACTAGCCATAAATTTAATTTTTTCCATTATCAACTGAGAGAACTTTGGGCATCTGTGTTTAGTGATACCAGAATGTATAGATATTGCTCTGTTGAATCTGCAGCGTACATCTTCACCACTGTGGCCTCATCAAATTTGACAAAATAGTATGTTTCTATGATTATAAACTTGTTCCACTTTAGTCATGAGTATAGGTCCTATCACATCAAATGAAACATTGTAAAATGTCACTGTAGGTGGTATTGGTTAAAAAAGCTTTTTCTCTAGGGCCTGAAACTTACACATGGCATTAAAGTTTCAAAAGCTTGATGTGCTTTGGATGTCATAAATTTTCAATATAAGCGTTTTTTGGCTATACAATGTTTTCTTTAATTAGCCTTTATTAACATGCTTGTGGGCCTCCATCACTATGTCCATTCATCTGCTATATAAGGTGTATTGGTACCATTTCCTTTGGACCATCATCTGTAAGATTGCGCAAATCCATTGAGTATCTTTAGAATAACTTCTCAACGTGTTTTACTTCTTCAGTTTTGTCTTATAATTATTATTCAGATAAACCTACCAGATTTTATAACTGGTTATTTTTGTGAGCTTAAAATGAAATACAAGCAGTCTAGATAGTCTTTTGGCATTCAATTGTTTGCTTCCTGCTCAGAGGATAATTAAAATAATATTCTTGTGGCTATACCACCCATAAGGCGAGCCTCCTTTTAGGATCCTTTATGTTTCAGAACTTACAAAGTTTACATATGATACATCACCCCCTAAGTTTAATCCATATAGGTAGTGTAACGGACAGGTTTATCCCATTCATTACATTCTGACTCAGATTAGGATTTTCTGAATCTGAGTCAGATCATTTAAAAAGATTTTATGGTTTGGTCGCTTTGGGTGTTGGGTTGTGCCTCACCTGAATCATAGATTAGGCTTGTGTGAGCCTAATCAATAGCTCAGGTGAGATCCCCAAAGCACTGCCTTTATAAGGCGCGCCTGCCCATTATGAATTTTATTTTGGAATTCTCCCCCTAGCATGTCCCATCCCTAGGAGCATTGTCAGTTTCTCCCCAAATAAGCTCTGGTTGGTGGGTCATTTTTATTTTCCTAAATGGAAATAAAGGTTGTTTCAGGGTTTGCATACCTCGCTTACCTGTTGGTCTTTTCTCTCATCAAGAAGTTTTTCATGTAGGTTGGTTTTGGACCAATCCCCCCAGAGAATTTGGCATAACTAACCAAAAATTAGGTGAATGTTTGGCTGCTTGTCGGTGCCCCAAACCTCTCCCTATTTGGTTAGGATGCTTCAATTGAATGTCAGTGCACTGAAGTATTGTTCAATTATATGGCGGTCAGAACTGGGGTTTTTACATCTGTTACACTATTCTGAAGTTGTTGTGCGCTGCACGCTGCCAATCCCCAGTTTGGTCTGACCTCAGTGGTCACTTGGTCCCAGTTGTCAAGGAACCAGCACCAGTGGGGGCTGGTGACTGATGACCAACCCTCAATCTGAAGTGACAATCAGTTTAATTTCCTGGTGGGCCCTCCCGCCCACCAGGGTTCAGCGGCACTGAGGGGACCTGCCCCAGCAGGGCTCCCTCACCCACGGATGGTCTGCCTGGAAAGGGGTCAGATGTCCAGCTGCACTGCACCGCGCACCCCTCTTGTGTTTTCTTGGTGAAAGCACCTTCCTGGTCAGGATGGGAAGACCATCACCAATGGGAGCTCAGGAGGGGGGTGCAATGCAGCCAAGTGCTGGGTGTGCGGTCTTGGGCTGGGGCCATTCAGCCGCGCTGAACCGCGCATCCCTCTCACATTTTCTTAGCAAAAGCGCCTTCCTGGTCAGGATGGGAAGACCATTGCCAATGGATGCCTGGGAGGGGGCGCGACACAGCCACGTGCTGGGCGTGCATCTTCATGCCAGGTGGACTGATTCTGGCAGCCCAGTCCCAATTCACCCTCGCCATTTGTTTTTTTCTCAAGGAGCCTGAAGTTTATCCGTGCTAATTTTCCCAGGGCTTGAGGCAACTCGCCCCAGGAAGCCCTCATTGTGGCGGCCTTCCACTGTGGGGCCCCTCTTTGGGGAGGGGCCTTCCTTCAGTGAGGGGTAATGTAACGGATGGGTTTATCCCATTCAATACATTAAGACTCAGATTAGGATTTTCAAATCTGAGCTGGATTGTTTAAAAAGATTTTATGGTTTGGTTGCTTTGGGCGTTGGGATGTGCCTCACCTGAGTCATATATTAGGCTTGTGTGAGCCTAATCAATAGCTCATGTGAGATCCCCAAAGCACTGCCTTTATAAGGCGCGCCTGCCCATTATGAATTTTATTTTGGAATTTTCCCCCTAGCATGTCCCTTCCCTGGGGAGCATTGTCAGTTGCTCCTCAGATGAGCTCTGGTCAGCAGGTCATTTTTATTTTCTTTAATAAAAATAAAGGTTGTTTTGGGGCTCACATACCTCACTTACCTGTTGGTCTTTTCCCTCGTCGAGGAGTTCTTTGTGTAGGTTGGTTTTGGACCAATCCCCCCAGAGAATTTGGCATAACCAACCATTAGTAGGTGAATGTTTAGCTGCTTGTCAGTGCCCCAAACCTCTCCCTATTTGGTTAGGCTGCTTCAGTTGGCTGTCAGTGCACCAAAGTATTATTCAATTATATGGCGGTCAGAACTGGGGTTTTTCTGTCTGTTACAGGTAGGGTCAAAAGACTTTGATTTCCTGATGACAGCAAGGCATCTCCTCTTAGTAAGTATATAATTCATCTCTTCTGCGTGAAGACTTTAGAGTAAAATGTATTGGGATATTCAATTCCAAATTTATCTTTATTGTGCTAGTTTTGCGTCAATTATGACATTGCTAGTGTCTGTGTAGAAAAAATGTCTTGTCTAAAATCAATTATGTTAAAGCTGGTTACTCTAATAATCTTGTTTATAAGTTATCATAAGCCTAATCCTGATCTATTCCTCAATCAAATTTTGATTCTTTGGTCAGCATAACATGTGAAAAACCCAAGTTTCCAGATGTTGCATTAGTAAACCAATCACATTCCCAGAAGATAGTTTTTTCACTCTATTGGTGATCTAGATAGTTTACCAATTTAAAGAAATAGTTCCCTCTCCAAACGCGCTTGGAAAAGTCAGCATTGCTCTTCTGATTCCAGTGTCCCACTTGGCTAAGGTATGGGGCCAATCAGATCTCATCGCTTTTGGGGACTCTAGAGTAACCTAAATACTAGTTAGTAAACTAAGGCGCTAGAAAGGGTTCCTTCATTAGTCACACTAATAATACACATAACTTTTTTTGCAAATTTTAATGTAAAAATAAAACTAATATATTCAAGAAAATATGTAAATTTAGTGTTGGTACCACAATGTGGGATGTATTAAATTTAGAACTCCAAACTGGGATTTGGATGCTGCTTTCTGCAGGTTATAAAGTGAATATCAAAATATTTATTATAATAAACTAGATGTGAAAACCCTTTGATCCCAGCATCTATGGCTGGCTGGTAAATAACTCCAATTTTCACTAAAACCAACTAAAAATAATGATTGACTTAGATTTAAAAATTTGAAAGTTGTACTAACAATGTAGCCATTGCGTGAGAGGATATTCCCTATGGTTCTGGAAATTGGGAAACCATTTTGTGTGAAACTGATTGTTAAATTATTCCAACTAAAAAGAAAGCCTCTTTGGTTCTCAAAGCTTGGATGCAACTCATGGCCCCTCATATAATGGGTAACCTTGAAAATT